>JANHFT010010414.1:0-14626 GCA_032467955.1 Pseudoxenodon macrops | reverse complement strand
ACACAAAACAACACAACTGACTCAGACACCATGCAAAAGCAGCTGTACTGACTCACACACAATGCAAAAGCACATAATATGGCACCAGCAACAGATTTAACACATTTAACAATTTTAACAGATTTACAGAGATGGAAAAGCCCAACCCCACCCCAAGCTAACCAGAATTGCAAAAGCACACAAAATGGCCCTTGCCAGAAGCATGAAAGTCACAGGGCCAAAAAGAGCTGGAAAAAAATGTTTGCACTTTACACACAGACACTCTCACACAAACACACATACACACACCATAAAACAAAGTCCGTTACTCACTGAGTAACGGAGCCAAGCATTTTCCCTCAGCCTTCACTATGTTTTTGGGTAGACATATGGGAGGTCTGAGAACCATGTGTGCCATCTTCAGCTCCTGAACCACAGTACCTCATCCAGCTAAGGTCATCTCTGCAGAATGCATATCTCCCGACTGCAAGCATCATGTGCTGAATGCAAGGCGCCTTGCATCATGATTGATCTTAATTCTATAATGATTGGAGCCATTGGGATGATATTTAGGATACCTGTACATTTTTTAGAGACTTCCTCACCGCTGGATTAATCTATTTTATCAAAATTGGCACCTATTATGCTGATTACACTTAAGGAGTTCATTAGTGAAATGCTAATTGCGGTACTATGCATGAAAATGTGACGATTTACAAAATTTGCTTTCAAGAGAGGAATTTGTCCCTTTTAAAATAATCTCTAATAAGGCTACATTAAGCTGAGAAAGAGCAAATGCACGGGATAGGGGGAAAAGGCATAATCATTTTAATTAACTATTCATTTAGGTAACACCATTTTTCTTCTCTGTCTTCTTTCTCTCTCTTTTAACTTTTACATCCATTTGCCTATCACTTCTTTCCAATGGTTGGGGTTTTGTGTGTGTGCGTGCGTGCGCGTGTGCTTTGTCCTGAAAATCTCTTAGTGCATTCAACTAAGTATAACTACATTTGAAAAAAAGTTGATTAAATAGCTAACCTGTTATGTTTGTTGGTTTGTTAGATTCATGTTCTACATTCAAATAATATACATAGCACTCCAATCTTTAGTTATTTTCCAGACCAATAGGTGGGTCCACCTGAGAGAGAAATGACTGGCTTGAAATCCCTGGAGTTCACTAGTTGAGTCTGGACTTGAACCTTAATCCTAGTCAAACACCTTAACCACTGCACCATACTGTTTTTCCATTATATCTAAGATTGATTTCTCCATGATACAGTTCAGGAATTCGTAACTTGATGGCACTTTGTTGGGGAAAGATAACCCAGCAAAGAAATTTACAATACCATAAACTACAATATAGTTTAATTTTTGTGTGGTAAGAAGCACTAAGTGGCAGTGTCAACAAAAGAAGAAGTGCTCCTGATTAGTTAGCATCCAAGACTCACTGGTCCTGCAGTATTAAATTCATGAGAGAGTTAAATGGCTAAAGTGAAGAGGATTATTAGGGTCCAGGCCTGCCTATTTCTTCTTCTCCTTAGAGAAACAGTAGAGTAGGCATGTCAAACCTTGGCAACTTTAAGACTTGTGGATTTGAACTCCCAGAATTCCTCACCCAGCATTTTGGAAGTTAAAGTCCACAGGTCTTAAAATTGCCAAAGTTGGACATCCCTTCCCTACAGAAACTGTCTCCTTCTATGTAAAATGACATTTGAACAATGTGTTCTGGGAGTTGAAGTCCACAGGTCTTAAAGTTTCCAAGGTTGGACCTTCTCTGCAGTAGAGGGACCAGATTTCTACAGGAGTTCTACGACTGATCGTGATCACAAGGGCCACTGGAGACAGAACCTTCTCTCCAAAATTTATTCTTTCCATAATGGTTGCCTTGTGTGGGTCCGTGGACAGCTCTTAGATGCCTAATTATTATTACCAATGTCACTGGAAAAGAGGAAATATTATGAAGAATGGATCTTTTTGTAATTAAACAGCGAATAGGTCAGCCATAGTAGTCCTACCTCTGAAGACATATATCACTTGTTTTCTATGCAGCTATAATGCTTTAAAAGTTTACAGAAGAATTAAAACTTAATCTTGAGTGGCTCCCAGCTAAGTAGTCAATCATCTGAATTTGTTGTTGGAGGGAATAAGGATGGCATTTGAATTAAACATTAAATAGTTTTAAAACCTCCATGGAATTTTAAAAAGTAACATACAACTTATACTAAAGAAAAGACTAAAGAAATGGGAATTTGTTTCTTCCTCATGTATTTTTCCTTAGCTTTATAGATATATTGGGTTAATAGTTTTTAAAAATTATCATCCATATTAACTAACAATTGTCCAATAACAAAATAAGAAAAATGCCATATTTATTGTTTCTGGTACTACTCAGCTTCTGTCTGTTTCTTTATTACTAAACTAAGAGACATTTTCACTGACTTCTAAGTAATAATAGGTAACAATAATTTAATACCCTCCTTTTTTAATGTGTAAACCCACATACTCATCCAAAGAGTTACATCTGACATTAGGAAATAATGCCAAAGTGTTTAGAACTTATTTTGCAAATGTTTGTTCAGTTTTGCAAAACACACTTGTGTTCTTGCTGACTTAAGAAAGAACAACAGATTAAAAATATCTGCTTCTGAAGTCAGAACATAGAAATATACCATATACTGTAATTTTTGTATTCTGAATAAACGAATGTCAGACATTCCACTACAAACATTTCAGTTGTACGCTATAATTTTTACCAAGTTTGTTTTGCCAGGGTCACTGAGACGGAGTTGCAGAGCTATCCCGCTAACAGTTGATGCAGAGGACCTGAAAAATCCAGGAACAGTGATAGAGCTATAGCTTTGCCTATAGCTCCAAAATCCTAGCTTTGCATAATGCTTATCTAGATCACAGCTGAGTCAGGAAGAAATCAAACCAATTCTCCATCATTGCTGACATAACCAGAACAGCTCTGTAACTCGCCCAGAATCCTTGTACTTCACTTTCATAAAATGCCTCTAAGCTTGGTACTAAATTGTCATTACCATTGGAAGACCAATTTTGTTGGTAATGACATGTAGTTATTATCTGTGACATATCTGTAGTGAAACATTAGATGAATGTTGTAAGGTATCTTGGCAAGATCTAGAGACAGAGTGCAGAGTAGAATCGGGATCGGAACTGTAGGTAGACTGTAGTAAATTAAAAGTGGCATCAGAGACTTTTAGTGGTCTTGGAGTGACACCTGTAAGTCTTTGATGGATGCAATAAAAGAACTAAGTGCCAAAGCTCTCTCCTTTCCTAAGAAGTGCTACCAAGAAACAACTGAGAGGGAATGAATTTGATCTTATCCCTCTTGTGTTTCAGACAACTGGCCAGAAGATGGGAAATGTGATTAAAGAATAACTAGACTTTTTAGTTAGCAATCCTATTGTCTTGGCCTGTGTAAGAGAAACATTAGGATCAGGGATTCACTACAATTGCTTTCCAGAATCTCTCTCCGACTGCACATTCACTATGTGAAAGAAAAAGGCAAGGCATATAATACCTAAAAAATTGTCCCCTAGCATCGTTTCTGGTATTATATGCCTTGCTGCTCCTGCTCCTGATGACCACATTTTGAAGGGATTTTTGCCTATTGCTTCTCAAATGATTACAAGGACTGATGTCACAGAGGGACATCAGTGAAATGATGTGGTTAGCTCTGTTTGGGTGCATTCACTGAGTACATAAGTTCTTGAACTCTGTGGAAAAAAACTCTAGACAAACATGGCATTTGAGAATCCTAATAGAAATCCAACTCACTCTATTTTCCTAACTGAGCAGACTATGATTATATTTAGTCTGGATGTTCATTTGAATTTGTTTTCCTTGGCTCGCTCCCAGACTCCCAAAAGTATTTTTAAAAAACTTTGTAAAATGAATATTTGGATAAAGGGAGGGGGCATTCCAATCATATATATTGACATGAAATGGAAAGAAGTTATTTCAGACAAATAATACAAAATACGGCGCAGACTTTGTATAGATCTTTTCTCTGACTGCTGCAATTTCTTCATTCTCCACTAATACCTACAGGATCAGTTTAGAGATTTTAGTAGTTATTCTCATATTTTTGATCCATGTTCCTTCTAATTTCTGGAATTGCATCTGATGAAATGAGCTGCAGCTCTTGAAAGCTTATTTGTTAGTTGGACAAAGGTGCTACCAGACTCCTGATATTTTGCTGTAGGCTAGCTTTTCCCTATAAACTATTTATATGTGTGCTTATATATTCAGCCATCACTAGTCTGGAGACTAGGATTATTTAAAGACTGAAGATTTTTTTTTTAATTCTCTACTATCATAAGTACACATCACAGAATGCTGGAGAAATGTAAACATTTTCAACATTATATTTGACATAACCAGAACTCAATCTTCTAAGGTGGATATCTTAATTAAATGTATATTGCAATATACCTGAATGGATAATTTTACCTCAGGGAGCCATTAAATTAAAAACTCTGTAAAGAATGAAGCAACAACAGAAAGCATGCAACTTAAAAAGATATTATTTAGGGAATGCGGAAGACCCTTTGTTTGATTTACTTTTTCCTCATCTACACAAAGGAAATGTAAGAGACATATGAGTATCGGAGCTGTGACTTTTCTGTACCACTAAGAACAGCGTAATAGCTAGAAATTATATTACAGGAAGTCCTCAACTTATGACTTACATTTGAGCCCAAAATTTCTCTGCCTAAGCAAGACAGTTGCTAAGTGAAGTTTGCTCCGTTTTGGTTGTTAAGTGAATCACTGCAGTTGTTAAATGAATCTTTTGGTCCTTAAGTGAATCTGCCTTCCCCCATTGATTTTGCTTGTCGGAAGCCAGCCAACCAGAAAGGTTACAAAAGGTGATCACATGACCCCAGGAGAATGCAACTGTCATAGATACATACCCAGTTGCTAAGTGCCCAAATTTTGATCCTGTGACCATGGGAATGCTGCAACAATCGTAAGTCTGAAAACTGGTTGTAAGTCACTTTTTCAGTGCTGTTGTAACTTCAAATTATCATTAAACAATTGATTGTAAGTTGAGGACTACCTGTATATCCAAATATAAGCACACAAGAATTTGTGTGTTCTCCATTTTGCCCTAGCTCTTAGAAGAGCCGTGGTGGCACAGTGGTTAAAATGCAGTAGTGCAGGCTACTTCTGCTGTCTGTCAGCAGTTCAGCAGTTCGATTCTCACCGGCTCAAAGTTGACTCAGCCTTCCATCCTTCCAAGGTTGGTAAAATGAGGACCCAGAATGTTGGTGGAATATGCTAACTCTGTAAACTGCTTAGATAGGGCTGTAAAGCATTGTGAAGCAGTATATAAGTCTAAGTGCTATTGCTATTAATTCTTCCATTTTAGTGCTTTTGTCTTACATTTTTTGTTTTTGTCTTCTTGCAGTGTTCTGCTGGCCATTGACCGAAATAAAGGAACATACAGATAGTCCTCAACTCACAACAGTTTATTTAATGACTGTTCAAAGTTACCATGACACTGAAAAAAGTGACTTATGACTGCTTTTCACACTTTCAGCATTCCCATGATCATGTTATCAAAATTCAGATTTTTAATTTTATTTATTTATTTACATCAAGCATATATTAGAAAACAGATACAAGTACAGACAAGATTATGAATACATGAGATGGATTTGGATAAAAGGGAACAATAGGACAGACCGTGGGCACGCTGGTGCGGTTATGCACACCTCTTGAAAAAGCACCTTTGGGTTTAGCCTACCAACTGAACCTCATGCAGGTTATGAACTCCTCCTCCTCCTCCTCCTCCACAAAGGTTATATCATTGCCACAGGATTCCCATGGAGACCCCACAGTTCTGGGAAAGTCCAGTTGCCTCTTGAAAAGGCACCTTTGGGACAACCATGTCCTGGATGACTGAGAATCTCCATAGACATTCAGGGGAACGTACTTGGGCAGGCAGCCCCCTTCTTTGCTCCGACTTGCAGCTGAACACCACCCTGCAATATATGCTGACTCTGTAAACCGCTTATAGAGGGGCTGTAGAAGCACTGTGGAGCGGTACATAAGTCTAAGTGCTATTGCTACGGCGTGGGCATGTCATTCATACACCAAGGTTCGCTCTTGACCGAGCAACAGAGCAGCCCAGGCAACCTCCCCATCACCCCCGAGGGAAGCCTCCAAACACCGCACCGTCCGTTCCTCAGGAGCAGCACCCCGGCTACTTTTAGGAAAGACGCTCACACAAACAGGTCACGCACCCGACTCACCACGACTTTCACCAGCGCCGCCATCTCCCCGGCGGGACGCGCTTCCGTTTCCGCGGAACGTCCAAGTTCTTCCGCTTCTCCGCCACTGCCGGGCAAAAAGGGAGAAGGCGGCGCGCGTTCTGGTGGGCTTGTGGACAATGGCGTTTCCACGGAGTTGTCTCTAGAACGGCTGCCTTCGGCCGAGCCCTGAGGGGGAGCTGAGCTAAGAATCGCCGCCTTCTCCTCAGCCACCTGGAGGCCCTCGGGGCCAGGAGGATCGTTCTAAGCGCCCCTTTATGTTCCTCCCTCGTTTCTGATCCGCAGCGCCCTAGATAAGGTTGCCGGTGCCTGCGGATGTAAATCGTGCCGCCACTCGCGATCGTGGGGAAGCTGGAGGAGAGAGCCGTGGGAGGAAAAAAAAAAGAGAGAGAGAGAGAGAGAAGAAAAAAGAAAGAAAGAAAGAAAGAAAGAAAGGGGAAGGAGGTGTTCAGAAGTGCCTTGTGCCTTGTGGAATTAGGAATGCCCCATTCCTAAGAGGTCTGTAAGAGGGGTGCAGAAGCGCACCAGCCTGCCTACAGACCCTGTCCTAATGTTCCCTTTTATTCATATTCATCTCATGTATTCAAATCACGTTTATACCTATATATGTTATCTAATGCGTGCTTGACAAAAATAAAATAAAATAAAATAAAAATGCTGCTCTGGCTTGAAGCCTCCAGGAGCAGAAGGGGGGGAAAAAGATTCCTAAAGAAATCTCAGTAGATATTCCTGAAAGAATGTGCAGAATACAGGTTGTCCTCGACTTACAACAGTTCATTTAGTTACCGTTCAAAGTTACAAGGGCACTGAGAACAGTGATTTATGACCATTTTTCACAGTTAATGACTTTTGCCCCATGATCATGTGATTAAAATTCAGATGCTTGGCAACTGGTTGAGAGTTATGAACGTTGCTGTATCCCAAGGTCATGTGATCCCCTTTTGACAAGCAAAGTCAATGGGGAACCCAGATTCACTTAATAGTCGGGTTACTAACTTATTGACTGCAGCGATTCACTTAACAAATGAGGCAAGAAAGGTTGTAAAATGGGGCAAAACTCACTAAACAAATGTCTCACTTAACAAGAAAAATTTGGGGCACAATTATGGTTGTAAGTTGAGGACTATACTTATTTTCGTTATGAGCCTAATAATGAATCAAATAAGTCTCCCCTGGATGCAATAAAGGCTTGGCGCCCCTTAGATGTGTCTTTGTTTAACTTGGTCTTACTTTGGTGGCCTTGAGAACATTGTGGGTTCTTGATGAGATGTTGCTCTTTCATATTCACTTCAGTCTTTGAGGCTGCTACGAAAGGTCAAGGAATAAATGCAGTGAAGAAAAGTGGGAAAATTCTAAATGGAATCAATATCTACGGTACTTGGAAGATTGCTAGAATAGGCACATCTGCTGCTGCTGTAGATATCCTAAATGAGAACAGTTCGTTTAGTGACTGAGGTTACAGTGGCACTGAAAAAAAGTGACTTATGACCACTTTTCACACTTACAACTGTTGTAACATCTCCAGCAGGTGTCAAGATGGCAATTGCAATACATGCACAAAAAGACAGGACTTTAATTACATAGTTGTAATTGCCATCTTGACTTTTTTGGTCTCTATGGAGACTATTGGTTCATAGAATTGTATGGTTGGAATGTACCACTAAGATCATCTGGATCAACATTCTTCAGTTAAACTTATTCCCAGGAAAGGGTATAGCTGCAGCACAATTACCACCAGAATCAGATGGTTTTGTCCACATTTGAAACTGCAGCAGTGCTGAAAAAAGATAATCCCTTAACCTTTGAAAAAGAGAAATAAAAAGGAATGCAACGATTGGTGCTGTTCAAAATAAGTGTACTGATTTCAGTTACTTAGTCTGGGATTGTTCTCCAGCATCGTTTTGGGGTTATGCTTTGAAAAAGAGTAATTACCAGAAAAAATGTGATGGTAGGTATGCACGTTAAGCTTTTGTAAAAATACAAGATACAGTACAGCAAAGTAGGAATGATAGTTATTCACAATAAGATTTGAAATTACTGCCATGTTTTAGCCAACTTTAAGCCTTGCTGAGATCAACAACATAATAATGCATTCAATAAGGGTCAGTTTAACAAAATAGATCCAAAATAACCTAAATAAATAATGGCTTTTAGATAAAATTTAACAGGAAGTTTGTATAGGAAATTTATGGAAGAGTCGATAACAGTAACACCTAGATAATATTAATGTTTCAGAGAGTAAAGGTAAGGTCTAGAAGACTCCTTATATTTAAACTCTACTGAATATCCTGTACATCCTGTCTTGGAAGTAAGGTTTGGGGTTTAGAGAAATTGTTGGTTTGGAGAACAAGGAGACAAGAAGATGTTTTTGGTGTTCCTGGGAAATTTTGGTTTTGAAAACAGTTTCTATATTTTTGAGGACTCAGAATGTGATTATCAATAAGCTCAACTTGAGAAAAATAGTAAACAAAATGTACCTACTTGATAATTTATAACTTAATGTTTCATGCAGGAAAATATTTCCAGTGAATATATTTTGATTTATGGGCTCAGGAATTTTATACAAGGGGCAGCTATATCCCACAATCCCACTGAAAAAAGTGACTTGCAATCGGCTCTCATGCTTATGCAGCACTCCTACGGGTCATATGATTGTGATTCCTGTACTTGATAACGCTTGCATATTTATGATCACAGAGTTTTGTGGTCATACGATCGTCCATTATGACTTTCCCAGCTGGCCTCAAATAAACAAAAGTCTATGGGGAAGCCAGTAGGAGGCAGCAAGTCATGATCACATGATGTATTTCTTAACAACTATAGGTTATTTGCTTGATGAATGCAATTGGGACTACTGGAACTGCTGTCACGTGGTCACATAAAGTTTCACTTGGAGTTGCCAGTTCCAGTTAGGATAATAAGTGACTGCATTCTGCATCCTTTAAAAAAAAAGTCATTAAAATTAGTTGTCTCGTATTTGGAAACAAACAAATCTTTTTGTTTGATGTAGCAGTATACAGAAGGTACCTTTGCAGTCAAGAAGTAAACTTCTGAAACAGCAGAGCCTAAAGCAGTGATGGCAAACCTTTTAGGCACAAAGTGCCCAAACCGGAAGGCGTGTGTGCACATGCACCAGAGCTCCGGAAACCCGACAACCAACTGGCTGACACACATCTGCACCACACCATCACAAGCCTAAAATGACCGAGTTTAATGACAGACCAGAAGGTTCCCATATAGCAAATAATGTCCCCGATCAAGTGATGGTAGAGATCTGTCTCGCAGACATACTGCTGGATCAAATCAACAATATTGGGGAAATAAATCTTATTTATTATAAAACATCCTTCAATGCCTATTTACGATGGTCAGAGATTTGTGGTTTAGTCCAGGTCAGGGCACACGTAACTGCTAGCTGCTTGAGCTACAATTCCCAGAATTATCAATACTGAAGAAAACAACTTATTTTTGCAACTGAATTGAAAAGTATACCAGCTTGTTCATTATCTCATCCAAATCCTTAGGGATGAGGCCTATTGTATTACACATTTTGTTCTGTGAAATTCTAATATTTACACATGCTTAAAAGCCTGACCCATTCGCTTTAATGGGTTACCTGACTGCAGCACAACTATTTAAAAACAGACTGGAGATAAGTGATTATAGAAGTCTATTTAATGGCAGACAAACTTCTGCATTCCATCTAAAATAACTTGTTTTGATCATACGGTGTACAATACAAAGTTAAGGCTAAAAGTACCATCTAGGAGGAAACGTGTTCCAGATTTTGGCGTTCTCCTGCTAATATGCAAGTGCAATTAAAACAGATCCTGGAAATACAGAATACAGTACCTTATTCAAAGCTTGTTGTATGAGCTGAACTCCCTTCATTGATAGGCTTCCAAAATACACAGCTGCAATAATCTTTATCCAGGGTAAGGAATAAATTAACTCTGCACACCTCCTTTACATATAGTGTGTACAGTGTGCAGAGATGTACGCTGTATAACCTCTTATTGGTAATGGAAAGCTAAAGCTAGCAGGAATGGAAAACCCAACCAGCAAACGTTTTCTCCTTTCAACAGCACTCAGATGAGAAGCAATGTGTGATTAAGTAGCTGAATTACTCTAATGCCTGTTGCTGTAACAATGTCTGCTGAAGTCGTCAAACTTTCCAGTTAGGCACCATGCCAAAACATATTCAGAAATTGACAGGGAGGGATGAAATGGCCAGAATATCATGCTGGGCAGGTAGCAGCAAACAGAGCCTCCACAGATGATCAGCTAAAATAAATAAATGTGCTATTCAACAGGAGCAGTAGGAACCATTCGACTGAAAGTCAAGGAAAATTTTCCACTTCTTCCTCTGATATTTTCTTTATCCTTCTACGTCCACTTCTGAGATGGAAATTTGAGGACAGATGCTTTCCAAATAATTTAGTAAAATATGTAGTAGTGACCTCTGCCCAGATACATTTTGTTTTATCATTCCCAGCTGCATTGACCAGAGAAACAAGACAAAAGAATCTTTAAAAAACAGATGCCAACATTCTTAAAATATATAGCATGATTTAATCAAATTTAATCACACATATCCAAATTTATAGAGGAAAGTAATTCAAAATCTCAGTGAAGAAAGTTCAAGCAGTGCATACTTAGAATTAAAAATGCATAACAATATGATGAAATGCTCATCATTTATTAATAGGAAACAACTGCAATTTAGGATAAAGATTAGTTAAATCCCAACATTCCGTTTTAGTTAATATTACTCAAATCATTTAGTTATCTAACAGAATTTCAATTATTTTAATTTTTGGATTTCCATCAATGGAATAGCTTAGATGAGGGAGCACAATATGAGATCTAAGTGCCAACTGTAACTTTCAGTTTGACAGAATGCATGGGAAATAATTACGACTTATTCTCACTTTGCCTACAGTGTCCCAGTGATGCTCACACTCTGGAGTGCAGTCTCCAGGCATTGGTTTAGAAAAGTTTGTGTACCTTAGCTTAGAACTGTACATAACCAAAATCATTTAGGAGTTGGTCTGCCTATAAAGAAATAAATATAGCTGTGTCTATTCTAGAGAAGAAAAAATACCCGATACATGGAAAAATGCTGAAGTGATCCTTATGCACATGAAAGGGGCCTAAGATGATTTAAAGAACTATCACCCAATAAGCATTCTTTCAGTCATCTACAAGATTTTCACCAAGATAATGGCAAAAAGAATATTAAGAACATTAAATGATGCACAGCCAAAGGAGCAAGCACAGTTTAGAAGTGGCTACAGCCACATCCAGGTTGTTTAGCAAATCATTGAAAGGCATAACGAGTACACCTTGCCTCTGGCATGGCATTACATTGACTATGAAAAGGCATTTGATTCAGTAAGCAATAATTAATAATTGAGCATTGCTCAATGAAGGCATAGACACTGCTTACATTAACTTAGTACAATCAACATATGAAAAAACAATGGCGACAATTTGCCTTAATGATCTTAAGGTGGAAATCAACATAGAACGAGGTTTATGACAAGGTGATACAACATCACATACCCTTTTCTCAGACTGCCTTGAAGAAATATTTTGCAAAGTAGGCTGGGCAAAAGATGGAATAAAAATAAATGGCGCCTATTTAAATCACTTAAGATTTGCAGATTATGATGTTCTCTTCTCACAAAGCTACAAAGACACATACAAGAGCTGCACGAAGCAGAAGAACCATTTAGCTTAAAAATAAACTTGAAAAAGAGCCAGGTTATGTTGAACAAATTCATTAAGAAAGAAAGAAAATTATATCTGGAGAAGAATTAAATGTAGTAGACCACTACATATACCTTGGCCAATGGGTCTCAATGGAAGGCGATACAATAAAGGAAATTGCATGGCGTATTAAATGTGGTTTGCAGGCATTAAGAAACCTAAGCATAATTTTCAAGAACAACCTCCCCCTATGCCTGAAGAGAAACGTTTCTGATCAGTGTCTACTAAGCTCTTAACATATGCCGTTGAAACATGGACACTAATCTCACAATCGACACGAAAACTACGAGTGGTACAAAGAGCCATGGAAAGATACATGCCCACATTACAAGACATGATAGAAAGACCTGAACATGAATTAGAGAACAAATGAAAGTATATGATATCATCTAAAGAGTAAAATAATTAAAATGGAAATAGACTGGTTACATAACAAGAAGAACTGATGGTAGGCGGACTAAAGTAGTCATAGAATGGATCCCACTTGATAAAAAGCATCCACAAAAGAGACCTAAAACAAGATGGATCGACGACATCAGCAAGTATTGCAGATCCAATTGGCAAAGGAAATCTCAGGACCGGATAGCTTGGAAACACGTGGAAGAGGCCTTCATCCTGCAGTGGATAGACAATGGTTAAAATGATGATGATGATGATGATGATGATAGCTATGTCTAACCAATTAACCCAAATGCTACTTAAATAAAACAAAACAATACAACAGCACACAATAAATATAAACTCATGGTAAACCGCTCCAAACTAGATTGCAGAAAATACGACTTCAGTAAAAGAATTGTCAATGCTTGGGATACACTACCTGACTCTGTGGTTTCTTCCCCATACCACCAAAACTTTAACTTTAGTCTGTCTACTATAGACCTCACCCCATTCCTAAGAGGTCTGTAAGGGGCATGCATAAGTGCACAAACATGCCTACCGTCCAGGGGTGGGTTCTAACTTACCTCGCCACTGGTTCGCTGCCTTACCTCGCCACTTCGTGCACATGCGCAGTAGAAAAAAAATCCAAAAAATTCCCCCCCACCAAAAAAAGGCCGAAAACAAGATGGCAACGCATGTGCAGTGCCGGCAACTTGGCTTCTGCGCAAGCGCAGAAGAAAGAAAAAAGAAAAAAAAAAGAAAAAAACATTCCCCCAAAACGTTTTTTTAAAAAAAGATGGCGGCGTCCACGGACCAAAACAGGCTGTGACATCACCAGCAGCTTACTACCTACTCGGTAGAACTGGCCCGAACCGGCAGGAACCCACCTCTGCTACCATCCCTGCCCTATTGTTCCCTTTTATCCGAATTTACCTCATGTATTCATAATCTTGTCAATATTTGCATCTGTTTTCTAATATACGCTTGACAAAAATAAATAAATAAATAAACAAACAAACAAACAAACACACACACAAACAAATAAATAAATAAATAAATAAATAAATACCGTAGTTATGTTAATCAGAACTGTAATAAGATTCAGCAGTCAACATGCCTTAATGTCAGTAGGATAATTAATGTTTGGAAATACAAGATCCCTTCCTCTCAGCAACAAAGAAAATCCTGCCTAGACGTTTTCTGAACACATCTGGATTGTTGAACCTAGGTCTTCAACCTGACTCAGCAGGGATCTTCTTATATAAGTAAATGTCCTTTGTTGTTACTCTACCAACAGTTCATGAAGTCATATTGTGAAAGTGCCACAGGCTGGACACTATTGGAACAAGGAAGCTAATTTTAAATGGGAAATTTTTTATTTTAACTAGGATTTTCCTTCTGTTAATTGGGAAATTAAAAATTAAAATCATTGTTCTCTTTTTGACAATAATAAAGTTCAAAATATTTATTTTAATGAAGAAAGGTTTATGCGGTATACTGTAAGTCTCTAGAAATATTACTAGCATTTAATAGAACTATATGGAAAAGTAATGAAGCAACTGTCAAGGTGAACTTCGAAGCACAGAGAAAACGATAACTAATTTTGATGCTGTAAACAAGTTATCTTTGAAACAATTCAAGCAGGAATATAATTTCTCAGGATTCAATTAAGTGACTTTTGTTTTCAAATATTCACATAATTTAAGAAGCCCCTAAATTCTCTTCAAAGACTGTAGTGAGTTATAAGCTGCTAGAACGGGAAAAGTCTAGGAAATTTCTCCCCTAGGTAACAATGTATGAACACAATACTTACCTGGAAATATATTGCATAAAATGATACTTAAAATAGGATACTTGACATTAATGAAGAAGACTGGCTTTATTGAGCCTGGGGTTCAGCAAAGAGTAATGCTACTTAGGTGGGAAAAAAGTAGCAGTATTGATGTTGAAGATTAGATACAAGAGATGTGATTCTTAATGATTTTTGAAATGTTCTTTTATTGAAAAAATCAGAAAATGGACCAAAAGGTTTTTATACATATAATATTTTATGTGATCTACATATAATATGATATATGATTCATATAATAAGATATGATATAATATGCATACAGACGAGAGGTTGAACAACTAGCCTTGTGGTGCGACCGGAACAATCTGGAACTGAACACACTCAAAACTGTAGAAATGGTGGT
>JANHFT010010411.1:0-29508 GCA_032467955.1 Pseudoxenodon macrops | reverse complement strand
TGTCTGTCTGTCTATCTATCTATCTATCTATCTATCTATCTATCTATCTATCTATCTATCTATCTATCTATCATCTAGCTATCTAGCTATCATTAGCAGAAGATTTACAACATCTCCTACTTAATCCAAAGTAGAAACCTACAAAAATCTTTATACTGAAGATACTGCACCCTGTGTTTATTGATTACTTCTCCTAGTAGCTTCATATAGATGTTTAATATAATGAGGGAAGATGGTCTGAATTCCTCAAGGTGAAGAAGCTAAAGCTTTGACCTATCTTTGCCCGTCACTACTGACAGAAAACATACTCAAAAAGAATTGGAATTACTGCAAGCCAGTGCTTCCATTGACGTCATGGTCAATGGTACTGAAGGTCACCAAGACCAGGAGAGAGAGCCATACTCTCCCTATTCATATTCCACTGAAAGGCATTCATGTACTATCTCTGCGCATTGGGAAAGGAACAGAAGGATCATGGCCAAATATTCTGTCCCATGCATTATCTATAAAGGGAAAATATTTAATATTACAATGACTGTTACTGTTATTTAGAGTGCTATGAAATAATGCCATCATATGAAGAAAAATTAATAGATGCATTTGAAGGGTCACTTTATTTAGAAATCAGTGAATTCAATCACCAATTAGTCCCTTCAAGGAATTTTTTTTCCAATTAGGAGCAGGTTGTTGGAAATAAATAAAAAAAAGAATCCATGAGTTGATTATTTAATCCATGAGAAGCACTGGTGGAGCAGCAATCTGAATGCAGTATTGGAGACCAGCTCTGCCCACAGTCTGGCATTCAATCCTAATAGTTCAAGGTTGACTCAGCCTCCCATCATTCTGTGGCTGGTAAAATGAGGACCAGATTATTGGGGGCAATAAACTGACTATAAATTTTTAGCCAGTGCTGTAAAGCACTTTGAAGCAGCATATAAGTCTAAATGGTATTGCTATTGCAATTTTTATGGTCATTTTCCCCCCAAGTGAAAAATATTGAATTAAGTTCAGTAGGTCAGTGAAGGCACTCTTGCAATAGTAGCCTAGATTCTCATTTTAAAAAGAAAAAGAAATTTCTCCAATTTTGAGAAAGCAGCAGAAAAGAAAGTATAATGAAAAGGCACTGGATAAACTGCACACACACACACCCAATTTAAAGTCTTCTTTTCCTCTTGGGATTTTATTAAATATTAGAGTTTTATTTCCCTTTCGCATGCTGACCTAGCCTTTTCTGCTTGGTTCAATTATGTGGGTAATGTGTTTGGAGGTTCTTGAGGTTTTAAAAAAAAATGTTTTGCCTTGTTTCACTTATTTGAAAATAGATAACAAAAAAGATTAAAAGAAACAGAAACCATTTTCAAGAATAATTTTATAATTACAAGGAAAGATATCTTGTTTTACGTGGCTTTGGAAAGTTTCCTGATTCCCCCCCCCCCTCTTTCTTAGAGAGGAAAAAAGTATTTCCTGGTTATTTTTCTTTTCTTTACCTTATTTTGTTTTTTCTTTAACAATCAACCTAGAAAATGATCATTGTAAACTTGTATTTGTTTCAAAATACTTTTATTTCCCAGCTGTTTTTAAGTCTCATTTTCTTTCCTTTGTTTCTCAGCTAGTATTCTTTTGTATCTTTTCCTCTCTGTTTTTTCTATCCTTGTTTCTGTTGGATAAATTGTTCCCTGGACTGGGATTATTCTAAATAAGTGATTTAGAATCAAAGTTCTTAGGAGTTGGAAATTTGCTGTTTAGTGCCAAGTGATTATTAAAAAAAAATAATATTAACAGCTTTCTAAGAATAAAAGGACAAATTCTGGTTAGAGTAAATAAAATGTTGCATTAACACAGAAAGAACCATACTAAATTGGGCAGCGCAACCCCTCTAGTCCAGCATAGTCTTCCTTAGTGGCAACTGGATACTTATGAGAAGTTAATATAGCATCCTCCTGCAGTTGTTACTTAGCGACTCCTAGTGAGAGTCCTACTGCCAGGGATAGTATTATCTTCACGCTTAGTAGACACTGATTACTTTACTTACTTAGCCAGTTTAATTGATTCCCCTTGTTCAGTCTTTCTTCTGAGGTACAGATCAATTTATCCAGAGTGTATCTTCAAATTGAATGATTTCCCGTGAAGTCCTTCAGGAACATTTTAAACAATAATTTACTTGTTTCGTTGTACTTGTTTTAATAGAGATGGAATAGGTGCAATGAATTTTGACATATTTGGCACAGGAAATATCTTTGTTATTGCTAACATGATTATATTCTAGGTTTACAAAATTAATAATAATAATAAAAGGTAACTACACCTCCTTAGCAGTGGGAATAATTTGCCCTTCAGAAACCTGTTATATCATTTAAATAAAATTGTTAATCAGGGACTATTTACAACTGCACCTGCTCACATTTGTTACATTAGACTTCGCAATCACTGACAGTTCTTGCAAATTCAGCCCACTTATACAACAGAAGCATAATTAAAATAGAATCCCACCTGCTGAATTATCCAAAAATTCCAAGGAGAAATAGAGACCAGGCTTGCAAATGGCAGCTAGAAAGGTGTTTTTTTTATTTTTCAGCTTAAAAATAATCATGCACATAAACCTTATCAAAGAAAGATTACCCCCTCACACTACCTGCAGTCATAAATTACACTTAGGTCAAACTATGGCAGATCAAACGGGTACAAATCATAATCCAAGTGGACAACTGATTCAATAAAGGAGAAAAATACCAAAAATATGCCCAGGCAGTTTGTCTCAATGCATTTGAAAAATACAGGTGCAATATTATGTGGCAATAGCTCTGCAAACTCATTGATCTATTATGGAGTCAGCTCCTCTAGGAGATCAGACCAGAAAACATATTCCTCAAGAAAAGCATAACTACACTTTGTTGAAATAGCAGAATGTTGCAAATGTGTATGTGCTATCCCTCCCTTCCTTCTTGTAACCTAGTGAATCTGGAATATAAAATGCCAATTGTTGCATATCCTGCCAAAGTCAACTCCCTTATTTTCTATGTATGGGAAAAAGAATTTCAGAACATCAACATTCACCTAATATTGTTCTACCAATCAGGTTGTCACATATATCCAAAAATATAGTTCCAGGCAGTGCTGGGATTCAGTCAGTTCGCACCACTTCAGGAGAACCGGTTGTTAACTTTCTGAGCAGTTTGGTGAACTGGTTGTTGGAAGAAATCATTAGGGCAGATAATTGGTTGTTAAATTATTTGAACTTCACCACTGGGTTGGACACAACTTCATGACTAACAAGAACAATACTGGCCCTGAATGTCCCTTTGATTATGCCACTGCATTTAATTTCTTATTGCTTTGAAGTTGGGATCCCATGAATATTATAATGTGAAGCTTTTTTGTTGTTGTTAAGTCATTAATTTCTTGTGATTTTTTTTCTTCTATTTATTAGAAAACAACTTCAAAAATCCAAAATGTGTCTGGCATGTAAACTTTAAAAATGCTGATTACAGAAAGCATATTAAATAGCTTTTCACTTGTGGGGATGATTTGATATCCCTACATGCAACTTTTTTTGGGTGGGAGTAGGTTTAACTAAGGCACTCATTCTCCATGAACTTAATTTATTTTTTACAACCCTATGCAAACGTTGATTTATTGATTTATTTTTAATGAGACAACAGTTGTGCCTAAAGCATATGCTAAACATATCGAGGCATAACTTAGTGGTAGAGCTAAAGGAAAAAATCATTGCATTCTTCTTCTTTTCCCCAAAAGGTATCATAGCCCTAAAATTAAATTTCTCATTAACATACGCTGCAATATATAAAGATAATAAAACACTTTTTTCCTTCTAATTTCTACAGATAAGACAGAGGAAGTTGAGACTATCATATAATACATAAATGAGCAATGGTAATGAATGCATTGTATTAAATTCAGTGAATATTTTCTATGTAAAAACCTTGCAGTCTAAAATGATGCTGGCGCTAGTTAAAAGCATGGGAAACATATTTCTTCAAAAGTTAAATTGAAGTTCTGAAGTTTTCTGTGAACCACTAGAAAAATGTGTGACTAGTTGGCAGTTAGCAGTTTCACAGGAAAAACAACAACAATCTTTCATTTCAAAAGGTTTATTTTATTTATTTAGTAAATGACCATATAACATTGAGTTAAGGAGGGTTGTAGTTTACCTTCTTCATCAAACTCAATATAAGTGAAAACCATGACTTCATTTGGCTTCCCAAGTTACCTTCTTCTGAATAGCAGTCATAAATGTGATGGGCTCAGAATTTGTCTAGAGTATGGGGACATGTAGATAAACATTCCCCAACACTACATGGCTACAGATTCAGTGAAATTTTATCTGAGGGAATTCATTTGCTGTAAGTGAGAACAAGATGAAGGATAGAAAACCTTTAATGGCCAAGATTTACACATAATTCGGTGGGGGAGAAGGGAGGGCTGCAAAGTATGAAATATTTTGACAAAATATGCAAAAATATAGAGCCCATTTTTGTAAAAAAAACAACACAAGAACAAGCCATGTGCAAAGAAATAATAGGACATGTGTTAAACTTCAACAATCATGATCGACGGGATTCTGAGGGCTACAAGATAGGGGGTTGGCAGTAGGTCAGACTAAGAATATTTGGCTCCACCTATGACAGTTGAGAAACTGACAGTCTGATTAGGTATCATAACTATTTCTGATTGAAATACATCTTATGGTAGGTAATGCCAGTTTAGTAAAGTGTTACGTTAATCTCACATTATTCAGCTTTATTGGTTTATCCTATTATGAGAGATAAGAAAGAAAATTTTCTGTTTTTTATCTAAACATATATAGATCTATACAAGTCTAAAATCCTCCAGTCCTTTTACTCATTTGTTTCCTAACTTTCCCCCTACCCAACAGTCAAAAGGAACACTTAATAGAAACCCATATGACTCCTTCAAAATAATTTTTGCCAAACATTATCAGTATTTAAAATGTGATTTCAGCATAGATTTGCATTATGGAATCCTGGTTTTGGCTATTTTTTTATTTTGGTACTGCCTGTTTATTTTTAATTAATTAATTTGTTTTATTACCCAATTCCATTTCAACAAGTCCATATTATAATGAAAAAAACTTGTTTCATTAGTCGTTGTAGTAATCTGGAAACTAGTCATTACGAACTATTATGATCAGATATTACAAAAGCTTAGATCAGTGGTGGTATACTACCAGTTCACCCTGGTTAGGGTGAACCAGTAGCAGCAGTGGCGAGAGGCTCTGCCTACCTGCGCAGACATCATCACGGATGCTCTGCGCAGAAGCAGAAGCAGCGCACATGCTCACATTCCCAAACCGGTAGCAAAGGTAAGTGAATACCATTACTGGCTTAGATCCTATCACTATGTACTGTATGTGTATCTTAAATTTCACATCCCCTCTTTCTTTCTCTCTCTCTCTTATCTTGCATTACTTGGTATCGCACATGTTAATGCCCCATTTCTTGAACTGGAGAGATCCTGTAGCATCTGATAGGAACATAGAGTCACATCACTTCATCTGTTTAATTAGGAACAGATTGAACTACACACTTCTACTTTATCACTTATCCCAAAGTCACGGTGACTTTGGAGAGTTTTAATAAGCAAAATGGGTACTTTAAGACTTTCCTGCCATGCTTATGAATGCAAATAATTTGAGTGGGGGTTGTTTAGGAGGTAAAATGGGTGATTTTTTTTGCCTCTGCAGTACTTAAAGCACCTAATTTGTCCTTGAAACTACTTCAATATCAAATTTTAAAAATGAAAGGCCCATTCATTCCACTGATGTCAGGAAGATGGCAGTTATATATTTTATGATCATGAGTTCTTTTCTTTTTTCTCATTTTAAGGAAAAACAAATATGCATTCCAGTCGCAAGAAAACTTTCCACCTCTGGTCTAAGATATCCCAGGAGGACATGATAAGATCATGCTGACAGTTTCTGCTTAGTTTACCATTGGTACTACTTACATAGATTCAGTACCTGCATACAATAACACCCCATCATGGCTACTGTAGATTGTACACTGTCTGTGAAAATGTGTGGCTTTTAGAATTTCTCCCGGTGATGGCTTTGCATCCACGAAACAAGCCTAAATGAATTAAGACTGAATTCACACATCTGTCTTATATACTTTGACAATTAATTTCCTTTATGGCCTTTAGTGTGTTGGCACATTCTAAGCTGACAACTGCATCACAACATTTGGGAAATTGAACAATCAAAACAAATCAAACCAAACTATTGTGTTCCAATTCAAATCTGAGAAGTGGAAATTAGGTCACTGTTGTTAAAAATGCAGACTGAAACTAATAACATTCATTCCTGAGTCATAGAAAACTTTAAGTATATGAGGACAATTTCAAGAAATATGTACATCAGAAAAAAAAAGAGGCAAGATGAACCACTGTGTTTATCTACTTCTTTCTGCTACTTAGAGGACAACACTGGAATAATAAAAAAAGAACTAGAATACTTTTTTGTGTGTAGCTACCATGTTTTAAATATATTTCTAATGAAATACAGTATATCTTATGAGTAGGGAGAATCAGAAAACAAATAGCAAATATGCTTTGGAAGATAACTAGTCCTTAACTGTTAAAATGACCCTGCCTGAAACTAGTAAAATCTCATTCATCTGAGCCTGACAAATAGACATGTTCTTCATGAAAATGTGGGGCCAAGTGGCAGTAGTATAGCCATAGGCAATGGCACTGACCATGCTATTAAAGACTCACTCACCTGCATAACCTTGAACATGTTTCCCATGAGCCTTTTTTCATGATACCTGCAGGTTAAACTGTCCAATCCTTTTTAAAATCAAAATTTAAAATGGAATACAGGGAACCAGTGCAAAAATATTTCAGCTTCCTAAAATATCGCATTCCATTGGCCTTCTTTATGGGTAGGAAGGATGTTCCCCCATCCAAACTTCATGCTATTCTTGAATTAGAGAGAGGGATTTATTGCATTTGACTTATAATTAGCAAGTGGAGTAGACTCAGAGATGTTTAAGATTAGCAAAAGGTAAAGGTTCTTCATATGGAACCACATATGTGCTAGTTGGTCCAAACTCTAGGGGGTGGTGGTCATCTCCGTTTCAAAGCTGAAGAGCCAGCACTGTCCAAAGACATCTCTGGCATGACTAATATGCTGAAAGCACACAGAATGCTGTTACCTTCCCACCAAAGGTGGTCCCTATTTTTCTACTTACATTTTTTTTACATGCTTTCGAACTGCTAGGTTGGCAGAAGCTGGGAAAGTAACAGGAGCTTACCCCATTACATGGCACTAGAGATTCGAACTGCTAAACTGCTGACCTTTTGATCAACAAAGTGGCTCAATGGCGTCTTAGCCATTGAGTTACTGCGTCCATTATAAGATTAGTGTAATTAAGATTACTATAATCTGATGAATAATTAAGGTATCTAAGGATCCCAACTGATGAGGAGAAAAAAATGAAACATTGAATATACTCCATCCAGAGGAGATGCAAAGTATTTTAGGGCTGGGTTACTGGCAGAACATCCTCAGTATATATTGCTGGTCATATGAAAAAAAGGACCAACATTAAGGGTTACACTGCAAGGCTCCGAGCTAGTATGGTGATATAAGAATTAATGTGGAAGGTGTGAGTTGTTATTTTTGTTGCATTTAATAATGGCCCATTTAAATCCAATGTTATCGTACAATGTCTTTAGTTCAAGAAAGGAGATGTGGTATATCCCAAGTACCGGTAAGTTGCTGTGTATAACAAATGTTGCAGACTATTCTTCACTCTGGCCATTTCTATCAGTAGGTTTGCTAATATATTTTTTCCACTTCATACATGTCTCATTGCTCTCCTTTAATCTTTTTGTTTGTTCACAACCCTTCTTCCAGGTCTTTATTTATATGTATAGTGCATTGTTTATTTGTTTGATTTTTGTTCTGCCTTTATTATTTTTTATAAATAACTTGAAGCAGTAAATATACCTAATACAGATAGTCCTTGACTTATGACCACAACTGAGTCCACAATTTCTCTTGTTAAGTGAAACATTTGTTATGTGAGATTGCTCCATTTTATTATTTTTCTTGCCACAGTTGCTAAGTGAATCACTGCAGTTGTTAACCTAGTAACATAGTTGTTAAGTGAATTTGGCTTTCCCATTGACTTTGCTTCTCAGAAGGTCACAAGTGATCACATGACTTTGGGATACAGCAACGGTAATAAAATATGAACCAGTTGCCAAATATCTGAATTTTGACCATATGATCCTGGGGATGATGCAAAGGTCGTAACTGTGAAAAATGATCATAAATCACATTTTTCAGTGCCATTGTAACTTTGAACGGTCACTAAATGAACTGTTGTAAGTCAAGGACTACTTTTATTTCCTCCTCCTCCTATTTTCCCCACAGCAACCATCCTTTGAGGTGAACAAGGTGGAGAGAGAATGACTGGTCCAAAGTCACCTAGCCATTTTTTCATGCCTAAAGTGGGATTAGGATTCATGGACTAGAATTATATATATATTCATCTAATTATCTAGCAACTTTATTGAACACTTCACACAACCTATGAAACATAGATCTTAAGAAAATTAATCCCTATAATGAATTATTGCGGTACAGTCCTCTATATTATTAGAGTTCAGACTCTGTTAATGCATTCAGAAATAACTCATGACTTCAGTTACAGCACTATTAAATAGGCTTGCTTAAGATATTGCTGGATTCTGTGCTGTGATTCTTTTCCTTTCAGGATTTAACTTTTCAACTAGCTACTTCCTCAAGTACATAGTATAACTTGAGTGATTAAAAATAGGCATGAAATATGAACAGAAAGTCCACAGCACACATTTCCCTGGGTAATTAAATACATTACTTGTATGTTAAAAAATAAATAGTATACAACCTCAGACATTTGAAAAAAGAGCCCTTATTTTTCTGATCAGTCACTGAATTTCCTTTGAATCCTCAGCTACATTAAGATTTTGGAAGGCAAAATTAATCTTTAAACAATCCTCAGCTAAGCAAGGCTGCTTAACTGAGAAATTAATAAAATCTGGTTCCTAACTCTCACCTGATGGAAATTTTCAATCTGGGACTGTCCTTTGAACTAAGCAAACATGAGAAAATTCTCAAAGGCAAAAAATTGTGCTTCTTCGGAATTCATGACTGAATTGACAGAATATTGATAAAGGAGTTAATACTGATGCACACCCATCTGTTTAAAGATCCATACATTTAAAGATTTGAAAAGTGTCGTTATCCTGCATCCTGCGCTTACTTAATGACTGGAGCTATAACATTTGACATCAGTTTTTTTTTTAGTTAGACAAGATCATTTTTTACACGATGATAATGACAATGATTGAAAAAGACGGGCTATTTCTTAATACAAGGTCTACAATTGCACATATATTCAATCAAATTTAAAAAGCAATTAGATATCTATTTAATAAGGCTATGTCATGCTGTAGACTCCAAAGTGATGTTTTAGAGTTTATGAATACACAAATAGTACTTTTGGCACTTTATAAACTGTATAAATATAAATAACGTATCAATACATTTTCCAGCGTTTATATGATTGTTTGAAGTGATTTCAGGAAACAATACAGCTGCATTGCCTGAGCTAATATTACCGCAATTGTATATTGAATTCAGTAAGATTTATTAACATTATGATAAATCTACTCATCTATTTAGGAACCCACCAACCTAAAGAAGTTCTATATGGGTTTCAATACATTTGACTGATATAAACGTAATAGAATCTGGCAGGAAGTTGAAGAACAGGATCTTATCATTTCAATCTTTTAGAAATCATTTCTAGGAAGCATGCCCTCCAACCTCAACCCATTTTAATCTTCTGAAGGAAGGTTTCTTCTCCCATAGAGAACCTGGGTAGATTATCTGAATTGTTTGAAGTCACAAAAGGTCACTGTTGTAACTCAAAAGAAATCCATTTTTTTTAATGAAGGTCAGAATCTCATGTGGAAACTCATCCATCTGTTGTAGAAATAATGCTGGTAATGTTAGAAACTTCTCTAAAGCTGTTGCAATTTTTTTTTTAATGCCAGATTTCCTTTTTCTGTTTTTTTTTTTTTTAGGATATCAGTGATGACTAGGAAAGAAATGTAAAAAATGAAGCAGGAGGGTTGAATGAAATAATGTTACATATACAACAACATTGTCTGCTACTTAGAGATACTCCTATTTACTTTATTTGCCTTCAGTGGTGGGTTGCTGCTGGTTCGGACTGGTTCACCCGAACTGGTAGTGGGAATTTGCTCCCGCTTGCCGAATTGGCAGTGACAGCTGGCCGGACATGCCCCCAAACTGGTCCTCTGACTCAAAATCAGTGCTCCGGCCTCAAATTGGCTGAAAAACAACCCTCTGCACATGTGCAAAACCAAAAGTGATGTTGGAAGTGCAAAACGCACACTTCTGGTGTGACTCAAACCGGTAGGAAAGGTAAGAGGAACCCACCCCTGTTTGCCTTATACAATAGCCATAGCAGATCTATCTTCTTAAGTCGGGGGGAGCCTATTATTTTCCTGTAAAACCTACAATTTTTTCCACACAGGAAATCAATATTTTGAGTTGACAGTTTTTAATTTGCTACTTCTGGAGTGGTACTTAAATACAAGGGCTAATTATTATTTGATGGAGAAACATGACATTTTCTCTCATTTATACCATTTCCTTTCTCCATAATACAGGGCTCACAATTTTTTCTAGGTAGGAAATCATTTCCCTAACAAATGCTACATGTTAAAGGCACATATACAAATAAATAGTGAAAAGAATAAATCTTTCTTTCACTCCTCCTTCTATTCCAAAAGAATTGTTATTTTACAACCCTCAGAAATCCCGACCCAAAGGACCATTTCCAGAAGCAGTTTCAAAATCAGTTCACATACATCATAACTGGTGCTGGCAGCTAAAATTGAGTAATCAATGAGCTCTCCTGCTGATTAACATATGAGCACAATCAAAAAACAAAAAAAGTTATTAATCAACAGTGTCCCACCCAGAAATTCCTATCAATTTTATTCTCTTCCCTTGAAAGTACAACCCCAGTTTTAAGTTCCATCTTCCAAGCTCCCTGCTGTGTTCCTTAATGTGCCATAAAGGCAGTGTTCTTAAAACTGAAACATCTGCTTGGTTTCATATCCTTTTATATTGGTTTCAGCTACCTTTTCCCCCCCTCTTGGCCAGTCTGATTGTGCTAATCTTGGTTGACAACTTTCTGGAGCCAGGTATTCACAAAATTAAAATGTTCGGGCTTTTCATGGGTTTCATGCTTCCAGATGGATTATCAATGTGCATTAGACTTTCTTAAGCAGTATGATACTTTTTCTCAAAAATGTAGTTCTACCCATTTAATCTACTCAGTATATGTACCTTAGCTTTATAAATGTCTTTAAATTCAGAAGAGCTTTATTTAGGTTTGGATCTAATGACCTTCCAAAAGCTGGGATCAAGGGAAGGGAAGGAGACATCCTGTTTGAGTGGAGATTCTGCTTCTGTGATGGTGGACAGTTGAAATGATAGTTCACATGGTATTGTCCTATTTGCTTTATGTTTATCTTTAGCAGAAATTATCTCATTTTTAGTAAAGAATCCTGGTTCTGCTGACTCTTTTTATCTCCATTGATTAATATCTGATCAGTCAGTCTCTATTCCTTAAATATCATGTACATTTTCTTTAAGTAGTTCTTGTATATAGAATAGAATAGAATAGAATAGAATAACAGAGTTGGAAGGGACCTTGGAGGCCTTCTAGTCCAACCCCCTGCTAAGGCAGGAAACCCTACACCACTTCAGACAAATGGTTATCCAACATCTTAAAAACTTCCAGTGTTGAAACATTCACAACTTCTGGAGGCAAGTTGTTCCACTGATTAATTGTTCTAACTGTCAGGAAATTTCTCCTTAGTTCTAAGTTGTTTCTCTCCTTGGTTTTGTCAATATTTTGTCAATCATACACACATACATACACACACACACACACACACACACACACTATGCAATACATTATGACATCCTAAATTCTTGGGAAGAACTTGAAGCTTATGAAGGCTAGTCATAGCTAAAGGACTGGCTGCTATGATAATAGCAGTGTATATAATGTGTATAATAATAGTAACAACAATATTTACTTATCCCAGGTCCTTGGAAAGGACTCAATGGATGGATAAAATGCCTGATTTTTTCCCCATTTTTTTTTCATATTTCTGAACCACCCATCTCCCTCAAACCTCCAACTGATTGTATGACCAGTCATAATAATAGTAATAAATGTATAGCAACTGTAAAACTCAGCTGAACCTGCTACTTAGAGATAGTTCTGTCCTCACACAACCTCTACCATTTCCCTCCAACTTAATCTGCCAGTATCTGACATGGACACAGAGTAGGTTGAGAATAAGAAACAATAGATAAGAAAGGATTGGATTGAGATAGCAATAACAGAAGTTAGACTAACAGTATATACTATTTCACAGTGCTTTATAGCCCTCTCTAAGCAGTTTGGAGAGTCAGCATATTGCCCCCAGCAATTGGGGTCTTCATTTTACCAACCTCGGAAGGATGGAAGGCTGAATTAACCTTGAGGCCTATCAAGATTGAACTCTTGGCAGTGGACAGAGTTAGCCTGCAATACTACATTCTTACAAAGGTTCTACATACTGCCTGTAACTGCGGTTGAAGTTATTCCTTATTTTAGGAGTGGGTGAATTCACTTACCATAGTTTCCCACTTTTCTAATTTTAAGATTCTTTCAAGCCCATTTCCACATTAGGTAGCCATTTTGTCTCTAATTCTCCAAAGACATAACAACTTTTTCACAAATATTGGAAAAAGCATCAACTGTTGAAAGCAATTTAAGAAGTATTGCATTAAAAATAATTAACATAACCATCGTTTCCACACTTTTCCAAATATTTTGTCCACATTCTGTCAATATAGCCATATATTACAGAAGTCAGAAATGTGTAAATATTGAAGAGCAAAAGTGTTTCAGTTTTATAAAGGGTTGGGAAACACGACTTGGGTGATGTTAAGATGTTAAGTGTAAAAATGTCCCCTTCCTCCTATCAATTTATTATCCCTACCCCAAAAATTATGTGAAACAGCAGAAAAGATTAACAGTTAATTGAGGTTTAACATTAATAATTACAGTTTTGAAAATAGAACTGATGTATATAGCAAATGATTCATCAGAAGTGGCAGGAGCAGAATTTGTGAAGACACGTTGGGTTTCTAATTCAGTTTAGAACAGTTGGCTTGTTTGGGTTTTTTTATGTACTTATTGCCTCTCAGTTGTGATTGTCACTTCAGCCCTGTCCATGCTAATGGATTCCACAAAATGTCACAATATGTGACAGTTAATTTATGATGTGGAATGAAAATTTCTATTTCTGGGATTTACTCTTCTAAAGTCCATACAGTCCTTGGGTTGATTTACATTTGTGAAAGCTACATGAAAGACAAATGAGGTCTATGAAAATGATTAACAGGACAGAAAAATGCAAAATGAATAAAACCAATGACAGGCATCTCATAAAATTACACTTCAGTAATCATCACTACTGTAAAATAGGAAGGGAAGTGTTAAATTTTTACCTCCCAGACATATGCACTTCTTCAGATTCTACAAAACATCTTTAGTCATTGTTATTCTTATCAAAGAGAACCAGTTTAGTGTTGTGGTTAAGGAATCACATGAAAAAACAGGAGAATATAAGTTCTAGTCTCACCTTAGGCACAAAGCCAGCTGGGTGACTTTGGGCCAGTTACTTTCTCTTAGTTGGTAATTAATTGGTAACAATTGGCAACTCCAAATCTCAATCTACAAATGCTCTGTCCTACACATTGGCAAAAAAAAAATCAGAACACCAAATACAAGCTGGGCAGATATTATATACTGTAACCCTCATAGATAACTCTCACTCTGTCAAGGACCTTGGAGTACTCGTCTCAAATGATCTAAGCACCAGAGCTCACTGTAACAGCATTGCCAAAAAGGCATTTAGAGTTGTCAATCTAATCTTGCGAAGCTTCTTCTCCAGTAATACTGTACTGCTAACCGAGGCAAATAAAACATTTGTTAGACCAATTCTCGAATACAGCTCATCTGCCTGGAATCTGCACTGTATATAGGATATTAATACAATTGAGAAAGTCCAGAGGTAGTTCATGAGAACAATACTTCACTCTTCTACTCACAACAGAATACCGTATGCCACCAGGCTTGATATTATGGACTTAGACGACCTAGAACTACACCACCTACAGTCTGACCTAAGCGTAGAACACAAAATTATCTGCTACAACATCCTACCTGTCAATGACTACTTCAGCTTCAACCACAATAATACAAGAGCACACAATAGATACAAACTCAAGATAAACCACTCCAATTGCAGGAAATTGCAGGAAATACAACTTCAGTAACAGAATGGTCAATGTTTGGAATGCACTACCTGACTCTCTTTTTACATCCCCAAACCCCCATAATTTTAACCTTAGACTTTCTACTGTTGACCTCACCCCATTCCTAAGAGGTCTGTAAAGAATGTGCATAAGTGCACCAGCATGTCTACCGTCCTTGTCCTACTGTCTCCATTTATTTGTATCAATTTACTGTGTTCATATTTATGCTTATACTTATACCTATTATCTTTTACATGTTTGACAAACTAAATGAAATAAATAAAAAATAAATAAATAGTTCTACAAAGAAGACAATGGCAAAGTATTTCTGAAAAACCTTTCCAGGAAAACTGTATAGACTTCTCCAGGTTTTTCTCTGAGAATCAATTGTACAGATGGAACAATGAAATAAATATTACCTAAACATTTGGCATATTCCAAGTAGAAAAGAAGGGGGGAAGTTATCAGTTAATAGCAGTGAAAATTGACAGTCTACATACCTGAATCTCTTACAATACTGATTCAGTTATAGTGAAAAATGCTATTAGCTGATGTCATTATTACCATGCTCTCTTAGGCTGATTATTTAAGACATGTTTTCTATTTGTTTTTGTCCTTGACAAAAGGATTAATAAATAATATGAGTGACTTTTAGCCTCCCAACACTTCGTTCATTGTGATCTGACTAAACATTTTGCATTCTAAAGATCTGTGCGTAATTGGATGGAATGGATCTAAGAAAAGTAGGGACCCCTTTCACTCCACACAAATATTTCCTTCTCTCCATTTTGTTCATTATTTCAGCAGAAAATACATTGTCAATATTATGAACTTCCTGAACAAGTTAATTATTTAAATGTTCTGTAATGATATGTAGGAAAGACCTTGAGACATGGGATAAAGAGACACCATCAAAGGAACAGTCAGATAAGAGACAGCATAACCCAGAGCTAGATAGCAGGCAAGGAAAAAGACTCAAAAGAGACCCTCCCTAGTTCCTTGGGCAGTAAAGGATGTGGGAATAATTTTACTTTCACACTTGCAAGACTCCGTCAGTGTAACTTTACAATAAAGTAGAAGTAGTTTTAACAGGTTGTGATTATTATAAGCAGGTTTTCAAAATCATAGCCCGCGGCCCAGAGATTGGTTCCTACCGGTTTGGACTGGTTCTACCAAGTAGGTAGTAGACGGCTGGTGACATCACGGAGACGGTTCTGCTCCGTGGGCACCACCATCTTTTTTTTAAAAAAAAATTTTTTGGGGAAATGTTTTTGATTTTTCCCCATTTTTTTCTTCTGCGCATGTGCAGAAGCCAAGTTTCTGGCACTGCGCATGTGTTACCATCTTGTTTTTGTCCCTTTTTTGGAATTTTTGGGGTATTTTTCTACTGCGCATGTGCGCGCCCACGCGGCACAGGAGGCAGCGAACCGATGACAAGGTAAATTATAACCCACCCCTGCCATGTCCCAGATGCATCATTCACTGGCAATGCCCAGTTTAGTAAAGGGGGAAAAGTTGCGATATGTCATGTGATGCCACTATGACAACACAGCTTTGACACCCTTGTTATATCGTTTACCCTGCAAGGCCAACACATTCATAGAAAGTAGTAGCACATACCTTATCTTGGCTGATCTTGAAAAAGCTAAGCAGGAAAATCCAGACTCTAAGACCAGAAACTGAAACAAAACAGTAGAAGTCAGTTTCAAACCCCTTTCCTATTGTTGCCAAGAAGATTAGATAGTCATTTTCACAGAGAAATAAAGAGTTGAGCTGGTCTTCAGAGAGATTTGCCTTACATTCATTCATATCTCTATTCTAGAACACGCAGCAACCAGTTATGCGGCAGACTTTTCAGGATTCATGAAAACTAAACAAGCTCTTTACTATTTGTAGTTCATAGAACATAGAAATATAGGGCTGGAAGAGATCTCAGAGGTCTTTGTACCAGAAGTATTTCCTTTCATCCTTTCTTAAAAATACACTAATATCAGCACTTACTTTACTGGAATAGTAGTAATAAAATTGTTTGCCAACTTCATGATGGTTAAATAGGTTATTGTAGAATTACCACTGGGAATGGGTTATATGCAAGGCCACTCATGGGTTAATCTGAACTGAAATTTTAGTTCAATATTTCCATATATAACTGAATATTCAGTGGCTTCATGGAATGGTTGAAATGGTTCCATGAAATCTTTTATTAGGTGAAAATGAGAAGCTTTTCTATTATCCTTGATATGTCTTTATTTCTATATTGAAATTGTATTTAGTTATGGATCAGTGACCAGAGAAAAAGCTACAGCAATAAAGAACAGCACATAAAAGCAGGCTAAAATGCAATAAGAGCAATAAAACCACCACATAGACCTACTAGTTAAAATTTACAAGAGGAAAAAAACAACAAAATAGAGCAAAACAGGACAAAAAAAGATGAAATGAAAATGAGATAAAAGAATAACAAGACTATGCAGTGACATCACCCCAAGATTAATTTATGATAACAGCTGCCAATAAAAATTTGGATCTCTGTTTGTAATTGCAGAGTTCCAGTTTAAGAACAGAAAATAAACTACAACTCCATTTTTGAAAAATGGATCTCTTCTAAGGGGGGTACAGGCATACCAATGCAGGCACACCAAGTTCTCCTACAAAGCAGAGTGAAGTAATATTTGCACCATCTCAATTTTATTTTGAGTATAGGAACAATTTCTCTGTATGGGATTTTATGAAACTTCCTATCCAATACTACTGAGGATAAAACATTAAAGTGGGCCCCTCTACTACTGTATGTGCTGAGCAAACCAGATTTGAACAGTTTGTAGACTTAAAAGGTTTGTAGAAAGGAAGTCTTTAGCATTCAAGTCTGCCTGACATGCTGTATCAAAGATGCTTTGGTGAGTCACAGCTTTCAATATATTTCTGTATTTCAATACCACTGCTATTTATTGTAGTGTTAGGAGTGAGAATTGCTCCATGTGATGTTATTATGATGCATCTGGCAATTAGCACAGTATATAAGAAACCAATAAATAACAAATTTAAAATAATCAAATGCATGTATTTTAAATAAACTTAATATGTACGTAGTCATAAAAAGGGGAAAATATATATAAAAAAATAACAAGACTGCCAGCGTTCATAAAATGCGTATAAATATTTATAATTACCAAGATGAGAATCATTTTACTAGTAATGGTTGACAATAATTAATTTTGACTAGGATTATCAATATGAATCTGAATTTCACCATTCACTGCATTCTATAGATTCATTACAGGTAATCCCTGGTTTACGAGTGTCCCTTTAGTGAATGTTTGTAGTTACAGAATCAGCTCCCCTTAGCATTTTTGAACAAGGCCCAAAACTATGAATCTTGCAGCACCACAGCAATTGTTCACCTTACGAACAACCGCAGAGGCTCTGTAACATTAGCCCTGCATCTTTGTGCCATCAGAAGCCCCGTTCAGTCATCTGGAGCTTCACTCTGCACCTTGTCAGTTGAAATGGAACTTCTGAGGGATACATTTGGCCTCAGAAGCTTCATTTGGCCATCCAGAGGCTTCTCCTGGCACCTTGCTTCAAAACGCAGCTTCTGAGGGGAAGATCCACCCCTCAGAAGCCCCATTAGGCTGTCCAGAGACTTCCCCTGTCCCGTTGCAGGCTGAAATGGAGCCTCTGGAGGCTGAATGTGGCCCTCCTCTGTTTGGTCCTCTGTGGGCCTCCCCTGGCCTGTTGCAGGCCAAAATGAAGTTTCCAGGGGCCTGGCCAAAGCCACATTCAAAAATCCAAATGATCGGCAAAAGGCACACTTTGCTGTGAAATAGCTCATCTAGGCTGACAGACATTGTGCCTTCCTTACCCAGTTCCTACAAAGGCTAATTTAATCTATATCTCTGTTTGAAAAAAACAAACAGAAGAGACACTTCTGATTCATATGGCATAGTCAAACTATGACTTTCTCTATCAGAGCAATAATAATGGCCAATCACTTATAGGGATGCTAGGCAATTTCAGTGATGACAAAGTTCTTAGTAATTGATAATTATGATGATTATATTGCAATTTTGGTCAGATAATTAGCTGAGATATCAAGAATAAGAGAAGCTGATATTTTGAGATTATATTAATGGCATCGGTGAACTAACGATTTCAATTTTTGCCATTATTGTATTAAAGTCTTTCTGGTAGGCTTGTATTGTATATATAATATTCTTAAAGTCTTTAACAGTTTTCCAATTGCATCTAAATTGTTTAATAACATTGTTCACAATTAGTTTAGCAATATCAAATCAAATTTTATTATGGTCATAGATCAGCATAAATCAGTTCAGCAATATACTTGTATCACTTATACTAGATACCAGGCATACTTTAGAACTAAGTGAAGTCATCTTTCCTTGGTCTTTTCCAGGATCACTTTTCCCTAACCCTAACCCATTTAAGAACATTAGAATAGTGATGATTGATCAAAGTCTATATTAGTTTTGTGTTTTATTCTTGCAGTAGTCAAACAGATGCATCTAGGATACCATCAGAAAAATATACAATTGTTATATTGTTCCTCTGCAACTACAACTTGGAGATACTCACACATAATATCAAATCTGTAATAGCAATTATGGAAATCTAATTTATGTGAATATTCTATTGTCTTTGAAAGTCATCCAAGTTAGTTACCATAACTATGTGCTGGGCTAATGAATCTCATAGGTAAATATGGTGTAAGTGCTTTCTTTCCCCCCCTGTTTAATAATCTCCTTAACAATCAACTTTATTAGGTGATCCCTTTACTTATTATGTCTACAATTTTCCAGGAACATCCATTAAATGGACAATCTAAAATTTCCCAGACCTTCCATTTGAAAAAAATTGGTGCCATACACACACACACACACACACACACACACACACACACATATGCACGCGCGCCACTAAGAGAACTCAGGCAACTTTTATTTGTCTGGGTTCTAGAAAAATTCTTGGATGGATTCCAGTAGGATTTAATGACTTGCTTTAGTTATTTAAATTTCATCCCCAAACATTTAGTGTAGGTTCATATTAGGACAAATTTCTGACAGTGAGAACAATTAATCAATGAAACACCTGTCTCCAGAGGTTTTAAGTGTTCTATCATTGAGAGGAAGAGACTGGACAGCCTGGACAGGTATTCTGCTTGAGAAGGAGGTTAGACTAGATTACTCCAAGGCAGCTGCCTCCAAGGCAGCGTTGAAATCTACTTACCTTCCATACTTGTTCGGCAGCGTGCAATTCACACAATTCACACGTTCTCACCCTCAGTATATGTGCAGAAGGCTTTGCGCATGCACAGAGGGCAAAACCCCCCCAGAAATTGTGACGTTCGGGTGGGTAGGCGGAGCCTCACTCTATGGATGCCACCGGTTCTCTGAACCACCGGTGGCCACTGCTACCTACTTGCCCAAACCGGACCGAGTAGATAGCATTTCACAACTGCTCCAAGGTCCTTTCCAACCTTATTATTCTGTGTACTATGAAGGTAACTGGTTGATTATGACTAAATGATGGCTAAAGATAAGCTCAATCAACTAAGAACAGAATTATTGATAAAACTGTTTAGGAAGTAGTCCTATTTGAGGCATGAAAGCCAGCTGGGTGACTTTGTGCTTGTCACTTCTTCAGCCCAATTCACTTCACAGGGTTATTGTGGGGAAAATAGGAGGAGGAGGAAGTATTTTGGTATATTCACTGCCTTGCAGTTGTTGTTTTTTAAAGTACACATAGGCTTAGTGGTAAGAAGTTAGGAAAGGTAAGTTGTTACCAATTGTCTGTTGTTAGTGGTCTGCACCACTTCCCAGACTAAACCCCTTTCCCACCAACTTAGAGTCCTTCATCGTACAACTTTGTGAACAATAAAGAAGTGGATATGAACAATAGTGCCACCAGACATTACTCCTAAATAATTTTTATTTTTTGAGTGGACTTGGACGCATTCATTACCACAGAAGCGGTACTGAGTCAAATACATTAAAATTAATACTGTGATATACAACAGAGGAAGGAAAGAACCATTATAATATTTTTAAAAATCTGCAAGGAATTGTGACATACATTAGTTTTATAGTTAGCTATGAAAACAACAAATATTACAATATTGATATAGGGCATATTCATTGCTTAACGGCATCAACTATTCCTCTTTAAATTAGTAAGCGTCATTTATGAAATCAGAGCACATTCCTTTTCACATTATTCTGAACTCTTAACTCCAAACAGTTAGACTGCACTCAATACCCATATTTGTTTCTGTGTGACAGAATGACCCAGTTACATTCTATAAAGTTTGGAATTGGGAAATTAACATTGTTCCAGTATATAATCATTAATCCAGTTTACATACCCTGTCTGAGTTCTTTCTCACCACTGAAGGACTGAACATCCTGTAATTGTACTAAAAATATGTTGTGCTTTTCAGTAGAAAAATCATTTATTCAGTAACATTAAAGTCAGTTTTAGTTTAACAGTAGATAGTGGCAAAGTGACTCATGCCAGTATTTAGCAGGCTTCTTGTCTTCAGAAGTGTTCCCAATGGATAGCTCAAGGAGATGAAAACAATCCACTTTCATCCATGAAAAGCTTTTTTGCCTTCTCTTCCACTTTCCTGGCAGGTTTCAAAGAGATTGCTGTGTCTGCGTGTGAGTATTTAATGCTGTAGCTGGGAAGAGAGGAAGAGAAATAGCTACTCAGGAATCTACCTTCAGGACGTTGTTTTACATCAGTTTTTTCTAAGGTTTAGGAATCTGTCAAACCTTTAACAGTGGAGCACAACCAGGGAATCAAGATGAATATAAAATATGATCATGTCTAATTTTGAGGGACAAGGTCTAGGATACAGAATTTTAGAAACAGAATAAACAAAACTCTTTCTGTCGTACTTGAGTGAATTCATTAAGAAGTTGCCCTTGGTGAACCTCTTTTTCCCAAAATGCAAACTTGAAAGGCTGACCTTGAAATATCCATCTGCTCTTCATTGGTGAGGTTCGGGGGAAAAGATGTCCCCTCAGGTTAAAAAGGTTCTTGTACAGAAATATTCTTTGGGGTCTTTTTAAGGAGTAGAAATTGAGAAATGTATGCATGTGTATGTACAATGGAGACACATATAGCTCAGAGGTGGGTTCTTACTGGTTCTAACCGGTTCTATAGAACAGTTAGTAACTTGGTGATTATGTTAGTTCCTTCGGTGTCTCTGTGGGCACTGCCAGTTTGAATTTTCCTTCTGCACATGCGCAGAAGCTATTTTTTTATTGCTGTATGTGCGTGCACGAGGCTCAACTCTGAGCGAACCGGCAGCAAAACAATTTACAACCCACCCCTGATATAGCTCCAATGTCTTAAATATTTTTGACAAATGTTTGGTATTCTCTGCTTACTTGTGAATGCATAAAGGACATTTAATTTCCAATGTAGAATGTTTGAATTTTAGCATCCCATGGAATCTAAAAGTAATTCACCTATAGAATTTATTTACTCCAATATGCTGAAATATTTTTCTAACTCCTAGAAGAGCCTTTTTCCACCCATTAAAATTGTTTTTATTGATACATATTTGTGGGCTTCGTTTCTTGTTCAGATACAGAAGAAGGCAAACATGATTGAGAATAGTCAGAACAAAGTAAGAGAAATATTACAAACAGGAATTGCTTTATTCTTGATAGAACATCCAGTTTGAAAGTTGACACTTGATTTTCAACATTTTTGAATCTCTGACTTTCTGAATGCTTATCATAACGTGGTAGTTGATTTTAGTTTTGGTGGGGCCAACTAATAGAGTGGTTTCATGCTGTTCATCTTCCGAGACTTCTCAGTTAGAAGTTCTTTCTCCCAGTTGGTACTGAATTCATGCCTGGGACTTTCTAATCCCTTTGATAAACACAGTGCTTGGCATTCCATAGATGGTATCAGTTACCAGCACATATAGAAATTGAGGAGTTTCATACAGAAACATTTATTTCAGGAAAATAGCAATGTCTCTCTAACTGTGGAAAGACCGTAAATAGGATCTGGCTGAAGCAACTGTTGTGTGTAAAATTAGCATAGATTAAAATGCACATCCAAACATAGGGATGGTAAGTTTATTTATTGCACTGGGCTTTTTGTGTATCTACAAAATGGAAAACAAAAAGGGTAGAATATATGAAGGGAGAAATTTCTTCCTTTTTTATTTTGCAAACAAACTATTTACCATGCAGGAGCAATCTTAACATTTATCAAGGAACTGAAGCTTAGTTGATAAAAGTTTTTTCAAAAATGCAGCTATTAAAATAAGCAAAGTCCTCTTTCCAGAATGAATTCCTTAGGTGAGGATTATACAATTCAATAACAAGGTGAGAAACATAATATATAGAGCTAAGAAAACAAAATTAAAACAATGAAATATATTTATTTCAACATATAGCCACCAGGTTTGGGGCTAGTTTAACCTCTAGAGGAATGATGATCCAAAGAGCAAGTGCCATGAGAAAGGCTTAACTTAATAGCAACTCAAATTGGATCCAGAAATCTAGTAGCAACCTATGTAATTAGCAGAGAAGAAGTGTGCCAATCAAGCATTATTGCCTGTAATGCTTCATTTTCCATCAATTGCTGCTTTAAGATATTCTTCAAGGGAAGCTTCATATAAAATACATTGAAATAATCCATTTGGGACATGACTAAAACATGGAAGATTATGGCAGAGCCTCTTTCTTGTGCAATTGGCAAACAACATGAAGTTGTGCAAAATTATCCTGGCCATTGTAGCCCCCTACTCTTCAACTATGAGCCATGAGTCCAGGAGGATCACTAAATTGTGCAGAGGTTATGTCAGGAGGTAAACCTCTGCTCTGAACTACATATGGAAAATTCCTAGAACCAGAAGCAGTCTTGCTAAAGTTGCATTGAAGCCTATTCTTCTTCATCCAGACCTCTACCAACTGCAGACAGAACCTCCTTGGCATTGCTTGATTGGTAGATATATAAATCTGGATATAATTTATATTTCATTCCATGCCATTAAGTGACTACATCCAGAGGCTTCATATAGATGTCAAACAGTTATGTAAGGGAAGCAACACTATTCATTTAAAAAAAAGATATATATTTGTAAAGCTGCTGAGAAAGCTCAAAACACCAACCCATTGCATTAAAACCACTGCATATATATTGTTATAAGATCTGTAACATACACTATAAGTCAACTTTATTGTTTGAATCACCCAATCTTCTTTGTGATCTCTATTTCACAGGCCATTTTGAGCTTCTTTCCTTGAGGAAAGGAGTTAAATAAAGCCAATGAATGATATGTCACTTGATTTTTTTTTCTCATATAGCATTTTAATCTCCATATAATATAATAAATATACTTTGAGTGTTGAAACCCTGAAGTTTGATTACTGGAAGAAATAATTCTTGCTGGATAGCAACCTGCAGTTGCTACAGGAAATGCTGGTTTGAGTGATCAATGATCTGATTTAGTAAAAAATCTTGTAAATTTAGAAAGTGAATGTCCTATTGTGTGAAGTTATTGTTCCATTGTTGCTGAGTGTGCACTGTTTAATGAAAACATATTATGAAATATTAATAAGTTATTTACCAGAAAGGTAATAAGAAGTAACAGAAGAATAGGAAGTCATAAAATATTGCCATTGTTTATGTCTATAGTTTGTAATCTTATTAGTCTCCCTTCTTTCTTCACTGCTTTAAAAATTGCCAGATATGGTCAATACAATCTGATCTTGTTAATATTTAAATTATTACTTTTTATATTATTTTTGAAACTTGACAATGAGGTTCTTCTGTTGGACTCACACTGATGGTTTCAAGAGGCTACTTTAGAAGTAATAATCTGGAATGACTGAAAGATTCCACATGCTTTTGTCTAAATGCCTAAAGGAGGAATTAGTGTGATAATTTTGGGAGGTGGAAGGTAGTGTATAAATCAGTACTTGAGAAAGGCTGTGATGTATAGATAAATATCCATTTTGCTGGCATTGCCTCTTGGAGGTGGAATAGAAGGAACCTCAGCAACAATTTACATTGCAAATAGTGACTACATGGATCCAGCTAATCCAGTATTTAGGCAGTAAAATTTCTTAATTTTTTTTTAAGTCTTAGATTAGCCTAAAACTTAATTATTTATAGTTATTGCTCTTTAGCCAATTATTAGAGTCATGGTGGCTCAGTGGTTAGAATGCAGTACTGCAGGCTAATTCTGCTGACTGTCAGCAGTTCTCACCAGCTCAAGATTGACTCAACCTTCCATCCTTCAGATGTTGGTAAATTGGGGATTCAGATTGTTGGGGACAATATGCTGACATTGTAAACTACTTAGAAAGGGCTGTAAAGCATTGTGAAGTGGTATATAAATCTAAAGGCTATTGCTATTAGAAACAAAACAGTTCTTAGCCACAGAGTATCACACAAATCCTTTTCTATGGGTCTTGGAGGCTCTTGGGGCTATGATTCCTGAAAACTGGCAATACAATTTTTGGCCATTTTAAGATTGGAAGCAAGTGAGAAGTATAATAATATTTACTTAAAATAAGTATTTCAGTTTAAAAGCAACAACAACAAATCCAGGACAATCCATATGATTAATACAGTTCCACCCACTAGACAACCCACAGCAGAGTTTATATATCAATCAAAGTTATCCACCTGTGGCATAATGACATGAGAATAAAGGAATAATTGTGAGGAAAGAGGAGAAAGACAAATTCAGGTTCTAGTTATTAGTTCCAAATGATCAGTCATTCTTATCTAGAAACATGATGAAAAGATGTCTGATAATTTTCATTTTGTCCTAAATGACCTCAAAAAGCTCTACAATCATAGAATGTGATTAGTAGCACAAGTTATACTTGAGTTACTTGATGTAGTATATTCAGCTGTTCACAGATTAAAATGAATTTACATTGTTGCGGGCATTGCTCGTCTCAGATTACTTTTGGCAGATTAATATCTTCTTATGGTAAAGATGGCAAACAGTTGAAATGCCAGGAAGAGAAGCATCCATCTTGGTTGTGTAACCTGTAGTGGCATGTAGGAAAGACCTTGAAACCAGATAACAGATATCATAGCCTGCCACTGTATACTGAATAGGGCAAACTTCTCGGTAGAGACACTCCCAAGTTTCTTGGACTGTAAAGGAGGGTGGTGGTTGGTGGTGGGGAGTTGTACTTTCAAATGGCAAGCTTCTGTTAGTGTGGCATTAGTAGAATTAACTCATCTGGCCATGGTTCCTATCTGATTTACCCCACAAGGTCGACATCAATCTTGCACATCTGAATGATGTGGGAAATGACTATGTACAATGGTTCAATCAGCATTTATACTTTATTAGTTACATAAGTAAGGAAATACAAGTTGATTACAAAGGAAACACATATTATCTATGAAGCAAAGAAATGACTAAAATAACCTCATCATTTCCTCTTGTTAATGGATATAAACTATTTCAGCAAAGTTTATTTAAAGAAGCTGATGTGTTTTCTAGGTGCTTTCCAAAGGAAGCCAGAACAATTTCCTCTAAAGACTATCTGACCCTTCCTCAGACATCTGCCCTCATATTTACACAATTTAACAGAAACATTTAGAGAAAATACTCACCTTGACCTACACCATCTCTTTTACAGCTCAAGAAACTATGGATGGTCTCTTTTGAACCTCTTGCCCCATCCAGTATCTAGCTGCTGGTTATGCTGTCTCTTTTCTGACTTAAATTTAGTTAATTTAGTTTGATTAATTAATTAATTAATCAATTTAGTTTGATTAATTAATTAATTAAGTTAATTAATTTAGTTAGTTAGTTAATTAATTTAGTTAGTTAGTTTGTCAGACATGTAAAAGATAACAGGTGTAAGTATAAACATAAATATGGAATCTTTTCGCTTCCTGACTAACACATTAAATGGCTACGAATAAATGGAGACAGTAGGACAAGGACTGTAGGCATGCTGGTCTCTTGGCAGTGTCTCTTTGCCTAGTACTCAAGTTCTTTTCCTTACACAGTCTTAGAACAATGACAGTGTTTAGTTTTAGTACACCAGGCTAATTTGATTCAGTGTATGTATTTAGTAGCTGCTAATTTGTCCATTGATACTTAATTTAGGATTTGCAGGATAGATACTAAAGAATGAAAACACTACCAGAAATGCCAGAATAGCTACAAACATTTTAGAGATGGATTACTAAGAAATTGTCTCTGAATATATTCATACTACCAGGGGGGAACCTCCTTAATCTGCTATCTGAGCCCAAATATCAAGGATATTCTCAGGAATGTAATTTACAAAGGGGTTGCTTTCATTGGACAAGTGTTTATAGCCCTTCAACCTCTTTTTCGCCCCCCTCCAACCCCAGAGTTTCTTAGTTTAAGTGTCAGCAAAAGGTTACATATTAATGAGGATTAAGTGCCTAGCAGGTTCTGCTACAAGAAAAAGAGGCAAATAATTAACTGATTGAGGTTAGAGTTGAACTTTGTTATCTCTCAACTTGCCAAATTAAATAGGAAGATCTAGCTTGTCTAAGCAGCCTCTCTTCCAGGTGTTAATTGAAAAATGCAGGTCAATCACAGGACATTTGTATAGGAAGGATAATGGCTCTTCATCTTGCACATAACTTTGCATGCAAAGGTCCCATCAAAGACCTGATCCTCTCCCCTCCCCCCCAGCTAGGGTTTTAAATCCTGGAGAGACAATGTCAAGTGGATGAGGTCAGGGATATGTATTTATTTGCTGAGAATATTTTTAACTGCCTGTTCATCATTAAGAATAAATTGTAAAATGGATCTCAGTGTGACTACAAACTCACCCTGCTCCTCTTAGTATGATTTGTTTAGTTTCCTCTTTAGTTCTTCCTAGTCTACATGGGAGGCTGGTGATAGCATCAGCATTTGTATCAGTCTATCTTTTTGAACTCCCCATGCTTAAAATTACATTTAATCTGAATAAGCAACAGTGGGATTCCTGTATTGAAACGTAAGATTTTAGGATAAACAAAAGAAAGGCTTGATTTCCGGCAAGCATTCTGCCCCCCTATGTTTTTGGTTTTTGTGTGTGTGTCTTTCTTTACCAGCAGGACTCTTTTTTCTTAAAACTGCTGGTTATTTTCTTTTGCACGTGAATGGAATCCAACCAAAAATTACCAGTAATTTATAGAATATGTCATTAATTTCAGTTGACAGTAAAATATTCCAATTTTGTATTGAACACAAATCTTGTAGAAACTTGGTTTAATTCAAAAGGAATGTTCAGCCCTTGATATGGCTACAAAACTTGTTTTTTCCTTCTTAATAAAAATGGCTCCATTTGCTTTGCTCTTAGTAACAAACTTTGGTTATTACAAACTTTTCACTCTTTTATTTATTTACATGCTCTTTTAAATCAAAGCATCTTGTTTTACCATTATGCCTACAAACTGACTTTTTGTCTTTGTCCTTTTTAGTTCCCTTTGTTGTTGCGAAAAGGCAAAAATATCTTTGTTAGAGCTTTTGATGCTTGCTGGCATGCCTATGTTTTGTGTATAGGGACAAAATAAAAAGCAAAAGTTATGGACGAAGCAAACATTAAGCTAACAACACAGTTATTCAAAGGGAAAACCAAGTTCCCCATAGAAGGAAAACACCAGAAACAAAAGAGATGGGAGGGGGGAAAAACACCCCAGTTTAATATTGGACACGACAGCTTTAGAAGGAACCACCATGGACTTCTAGGCATAGCCTGAGAAGAAGCAGCTGGAACATGTCTTTGTTCACTGCTTCCATCCACTCTATCTTCTACAGTAATTGGCTGTTATGATAAACATCTATAGGAGGTCACTCAGGAGAGATCTAAAGAGCATTGCTGAAGAATAGGAATTGGTCTTGCCTTTTATTTTGCTTCCTTTCTCAGTGATAACCTGGTCTTTTCATCCAAAATATCACTTTCTTGCCTGAAAAAAATATAAAAGAAGGATTTCACTGAGAGTTTTACAACCAAGAATAATTATATTCTCTCACAAAGCAGCGCTATTCAAAGCCAGATATGTAGGCAACTTAATCACCAAAGACATGCTATAAACTATAAAAGCAGACCTGACTCTACTTCATCCATGTCACTGAATGACTTCTTTCAGAGGGGACAATTTTGTCAATGTTAACCCATACTCCTAAATAACTTCTGAACACACACGATAAAATGCAAACTTTAAAGGCTATTTACATGAGCATATTTCGATTTTGTATTATTTATTTATTTATTTAAAACTATTGGCTGCCCAACTCCAGGGTACAGGAGACATACAAAATTAGGAAAAACACTTAAAAATATTGAATCACACAGATGATTGCCTGGATAGCTGAACTGGACATCTATTGTAGTTATGAGGACACTGCCATATCCCCGAAGAAGTCTTGTATATAATGTGTTTACTTCTCTTTGTTATGTTATCATCACATGTTAAAAAAAATAGAGACAAACAAGCATAAAATGCATGCATCAGTAAAATTTTAGAAAAATGATGTATAATAAGGGAAACTGCATGCAAAAAATAGACATGTATATATCTAAACATATAATATTATATATTTATAATCTTATATGTTTAGATAGATGTAAAACAATGATGAACATATGATACAAAAAAATGGGATAAGATCACCTCAGGAGTTGTAACATTCTGAGTTCATAGGTGCTAGGTATGTTATGTTTATTCTTTCTTGACTTCATTTCTCTGTAAATGAGAAAAGGTGGGGCAGAGAAACAATGATAAGAAAGTGAGAAAGTAACAAGGCCACAAGGCCAGAATATCTATGAGTTCATTGTGAGTTTCAGAAATTATCAGTATCAAAGGTGATACTATAACCAGTCTTCTCAATGTCATGAATAATTGTGGCAATGTGATAGAGCTGCTAAACCCAAAATTTAGTGATTTCCAAATTTAGCACTTCATGTCCTACTAACATACAAAATCAAATGATTACCTCAGAACTATTTATTTATTTATTTATCTATCTATCTATCTATCTATCTATCTATCTATCTATCTATCTATCTATCTATCTATCT
>JANHFT010010410.1:262537-277026 GCA_032467955.1 Pseudoxenodon macrops | reverse complement strand
TTCTCCAGCACCATAGTTCAAAGGCCTCAATTCTTTGGTGCTCAGCCTTCCTTATGGTCCAACTTTCACAGCCATACGTTGCAACTGGGAAAACCATACCCTTGACTATATGCACTTTTGTTGGCAGGGTGATGTCTCTGCTTTTTTAGTATGCTATCTAGATTTGCCATAGCTTTCCTCCCCAGAAGCAAGTGTCTTTTAATATCTTGGCTGCAGTCCCCATCCGCGGTGATCTTGGAGTCCAGGAAAATAAAATCTGTCACTACCTCCATTTCTTCCCCATCTATTTGCCAGGAATTATGGCCAGATGCCATAATCTTAGTTTTCTTAATGTTGTGTTTCAAGCCAACTTTTGCATGCTCCTTCTTCACCCGCATCAAGAGGCTCTTTAGTTCCTCTTCACTTTCTCCACTTCACCTTAAAAACTTGAGGTTTTTAAGGAGTTTAAATATTATAATAGATAGCATCTTTTCTTACCTGCATATAAAAGAAGTTGTAGACCATTTTAAATAAAAGGTCATGGGAACAGGTTCAAAATCTACTGCCCCAAATCTTGGATTTTGTTATGGATGTGCAGTATAATTGTTGGAAACTGCATGGTGATTAAAGCTGTCAAACAGAAGAGCATGTTATACTAAATCCCTAGATTTATTGCAGAATACCAAGATAATAATGCATCTTTGTTTATATTTGTAATTAATACTGTGGAAGAAAGTATGCTGAAAAGCTTGTTTGAGCAAGATTTATCTGCTGAATGAGATTACAATTGTATGTCACCATTCAAACAGTAATTGGTGCATTTCATTAGAACATAATTGAAAACAAGATTGATGTTAGTGCCATACAATAAATGATCTTGATAAATATTTTATTGTGTGCCATGATATTGAGGCCATGTTTACAAAGAGGCTGATTATCTTGGTATTTCTATAGGGGTGTATGCAGTTCATGAGCTGCAATGATTAAGAAAGGTCTGCCATCATAATTAATATTTATTTCTTTTTATTGGTACTACAGGCTCCAAGTCATCTTCATACTAAATAGGCCATTTTTCCTAAGTTGAGAAATAGACTATAAGTATATTCCTTTATGGTAGCCTGAGACAGTCTTGCATAAACTGATGGGTTGATTATGGACCACCAAATCAGTGCCATCTCTTAGCAACTGCATGGATGTTCTCCATGATGATCTGTACCTATGTCCTCCAGGTCCTTCAAACCTCATCTTCCAATTTTGCTTCCCTTAATATATATTCCTAATGTAGGTTAAATAAAATAAAGGAAAAGCATTTAGCCTTGTCTCATTTTTTGCGAACTTGGAGCCAGTACAGCAATGTTCTGCTGTACATTGAGTTCTAGGTCTGTATATAGTTGAGATACAGAGAATGAGATGTTCCGGAATTCTCATTTCTGAAGTATGTCCCCCAGTTTGACATGACTGACACAATCAAAGGTTTTTCTATAATCAGTAGAGCATATACTAACTTCTTTCAATTATTCTTTGAGTTCCTCAATTATCCAGTGTGTATCACAATATTGTCTCATGATCCTTGGCTTTTTCTAAAGCCAGTTTGAACACCAGGCATCTCTTTTTCTATGTAGAGCTCTCTGTATAGATGGTCCTTACAATTGGGCTGTTCCTCCCACTGGAAGTTTCTCCTACTGCCTTTAAGTGAATTATCAAAAGGAGGAGAATGGCCAAGTCGTAGTGATGGGGTCTTGTAATGTGTGAAATCTAATGCTATAAGTTTGCCAATATAGTGATTTTTTATCTAGAGATCCCTCTTCTATTTTTAAATATCTTCTCTGGCAAGTTCTTATATTTTGAAAACAATTAAAATCAATATAGTTCTAGTGTGCCTTCAATCTTGGATGATTTGGGTAACTATCACAGGTAAAACTGTTCATGTTTGTCTCTTTTGATTTCTCCCATTATTCAGTTTATACAGTGTGTTAACTTTATATTTTGTTAGCAGTTCAGAATCTTTTTAAATTGGGGCAGATTATAAATCCAATCGTAATAACTAATTAAAACTGATGCATTTTTAAGAATTATTACTAAGGTCATCATTAGCCAGTCTGTCGTGATTTCAAAATTGCTAACATCTTCAGCATTGTTTGGCTTTGTTATTTTTCTTTTTCCCAACTTTAAGGTGATCTCTACTTATGTTTCCATGGTCTTTTTGAAGGATATGGTTTCATGAATACATACAGGCATCAGAATATAGATGAACCAAAGTAACTGTTTAAAATGTGTTTTTTTTAAAAGATTTCCTTGCAATTATGTTCCAGCATGTCATTCTGAATTCAGTGAATCCATTCCTGAGTTATTACTTTAAGGACGCACCAAGCCATAGAATATCTCTCTAGGCTGTTCCATATAGTTACAATCCTCTTTAGCGTAAACTACAGGATCCATCATTGGTTTCACTGTTCTATCTGCCTTTGTGAGGAGAAGGTCAACAGAATAAAGTGAAAATTCCATTGTGAAACTTACCTGTATCTCTTGGTAACACCTTTTCCAACAAGCTATCTGTGTATTTTCCTCATAGGAAGATTTTATTGAATTCTCATAATCAAAACAGGATGTTCTAGTATTAGAATGAAACTCTTTATAGATGCATTTTTAAAAAATAAAAAGTATGTTGGCTAATTAAGTTCTGATCAATGGTTATTATTATTATTATTGCCTTTCTTCTTGAGTCCCCCTGGAGGGAAATTGTTGGTTTTGGGATGATAAAACTTAAATATCAGAATCATAGAGGTATGGCTGAAAAATCATCGATTTTAATAAAATAAAAATTGCATTCTGAGAGGAATTGCTTAAACAATGATTTGACTCTAGGCATTTGGACATATCTACCACCAGGAAAAGCTGGTTGATAATAATTGCTAATTTTATGCCCAATATGGAATGCGGCAGTGCTTTTATTAAAAGAAATAATTATATCCATAAGAAATAACTGCTAATAGTTACAGCCATGAATAGTGTAGATTCAGTTTAGGAAATAAATCATTGCAGGCAATTTTGAAATAATCCTTTCTTTCTTTGTCCAATGAATCAAAATAATTTTGTGGATTAAATAATATCAGGAAGGAAGGAAGGAAGGAAGGAATATTTAGCAGGATCAACACAAGATTATCAATTATTTTATACTTATATACTTATATGTATATTTATTATACAAAAGAAAGTTAAAACAAAAATACAACAAAAGTTCATAGCAGAAAGAAGCATAACAATCCTAACAGTTCTGAAGAACTGCAATTAAAAATCAGTTGAAAACATGAAATCTTCACTTTAAATTGTATTTAAGATAGAAACAGAAACTCAATAGAAAAGTTTGAGAAGTAAATATGTTTTAACTAATCAGTTCCAATCAATACTAATTCCTATATTTTTAAATTAAATGCAATTCACAACTAATCTTAAAAGGCAGTTTAAATAATCAACATATTGGCAATAATAAGGACAAATTTAGCAAATTATGTTTAATAAAATAAATTTTAAACTACATTTTTATTTCTAATTTCCTAGAATTAGCAGCGGCTGTAGTGTAGTGCTTAAAGTATTTGACAGAATTGGAAGGCTCCTCAGCTCTACAAATTCAATTTTGGGCCAGTCACTTTCTCTCAATCCAATCTATCTCACAAAATTATTATTATGCAGATAGACAGAGAGAGATCCCCACATAAACTATCTTAAGCTTCTATTGGTTAGTCAGGCCCAAAGTCTAATGAAGGCTTCTATGGGCATGTTGGGACCAAAGCTCATTAGTTTACAGATTTTTTTAGCTGATAAAATTATTCATATCAACTCAAATCTAGAGGCCAATTGAATGTGTGATAATCTGGGATTCCTTTTAGCCTGTTGAACCAGAGGAAGTAGATAAGGTCCTTAGTAGTTAGAATGCTACTATTCGAAGACAGGCAAAACATTAGCACTTGATATGAGAGATTAACAATTTACTACAGAAGGACATGGTGCCATCAACTTTGAAAGAGGTGGTAGTGTGCCTTCTCCTGAAGCCGCCTTCCTAAATTCAACTGTGTTTGATAACTTATGCTCAGTTGCCAACTTTCCTTTTCTATGCATTAGCCATGGCTACTGGGTTTGATCTCATCACTGTTTATATTCCTTGAAGACTATATAAATTCTCTTTGCTGGTTATGTAAAACTATTCAACACCACCAACAATGCTACCACCTTTCAAAAAGACCTTGACTATGAGTCAGATTGGTCAAACAAGTGGCAATGTCAAATCTCAACCAACAAATGCTCTGTTTTACACATTGGCCAAAAAAAAATCAGAACATAAAATACAAGCTAGATAGACATGATCTTGTAGACAATCCACACTCTGTCAAGGACTGCATTTCTAAATATCTAAGTGCCAGAGCCCACTGTAAAACATTGCCAAAAAGGTATTAAGAGTTGTTAACCTAATCTTGCATAGCTTTTTCTCTGGTAATATTGTACTAATAACTAGAGCATACAAAACATTTGCTAGACCAATTCTTGAATACAGCTCATCTGTCTGGAACCCGCACTGCATATCAGATATTAATACAATTGAGGGAGTCCAGAGATATTTCATGAGAAGAGTCCTTCATTCCTCTACCCGCAATAAAATACCTTATGCTACCAGACTACCAGACTTGAAATTTGGGGCTTAGACAACTTAGAACTACACTGCCTTCAGTCTGACCTAAGTGTAGTACATACAATTATCTGCTACAATGTCCTACCTGTCAATGACTACTTCAGCTTCAACCACAACAATAGATGAGCAAACAACAGATACAAACTTAAGGTCTTAATCCAAACTCAATTGCAGAAAATATGACTTCACAACAGAGTGGTCAATGCCTGGAATGTATTACCTGACTCTGTGGTTTCTTCCCCTAACCCACAAAACCTTAACCTTAGACTGTCTACTGTTGACTTAGGACCCCATTCCTAAGAAGTCTGTAAGGGGCATGCTTAAGTGCACCAGCATGCCTACCGTCCCTGTCCTAATGCCCCTTTTTATTTGTATCCTTTTCATGTTTTAAAAATCATATTTATACTTTTATCTGTTATCTTGTATATGCTTGATAAAATAAATAAATAAATATAAAATGAAATGAAATAAATCCTTCCATTCCCCACTATCATGTCAGAGCTAAAGAAGCTTCTTGGATGACAAGCGAAACATCTTCAAAAGAAAAAACAAGAAAGTCCACTTGCCTACTGAAAAAGCACCTTTGGGACAACCATGATCTGGTTGACTGAGAATCTCTAACGATTTAAGAATGAGTTCTACAGCAATTCTTGGGTACTGCAAAATTCTTGAGAAGTTGCCAACAATAAAGACATGATCCTTTGAAAACCTAACAGCAATAGTAATAAGGAGCATTTGGTTTTTGATAAACATATAATAGCCTTTGAAAGTATTTGATACATTGTGACGGAAAATTAGTATTTTGAAGTAAAAACTGTCTAATTAAGCACATACCGGTAGTATAACTAAAATGTGTATCACTTGTTGGCTAGTTGAGATAGAATTCACAATAATATGCAAATTCAATTTTTCTTGCAAAGGTTATTGTTCAAAAATTATATATACTTGTGAAGATTCATTTCAAGTCTACTTAACGAAGAACAAAAGCATCACTGTGTGTACCACTAAAAATAGGAATATTACAAAAATGATGGTCTCAAATCCTGTCCTCCTTCTGAAATGATTGATGAGGCTCCATATGATGCAGGAAATGAAAACTAGAAATCTGGATAAGTAATGTTGCTTCAAGAGAATGAATATCTCTAAAAGCACAGTACAACCTGATAAGTTGACCTCCAATAAATTACCGGTACTGTACTCTAGGAATTTTCAAACTGAGAAAAGGAAAGTTTTGCACTTTTGTGGATAAGAGACTCTACAGTACTGTAGAGGTTGACAATGCCAAGATACTTCTTTAGAAGGTAGGCAGGTGTCATGTACCATCTGCCATCTGACTGTTTAAAATTGTAATTTTCTAGAAACAAACATGAAAGAAAAGAGTATTTAAGCAAAGTATTTAGGATCACTCACAAAACCAGTCAAGAAACAGTATATCAAGGAAAGTATCCAATGTCAGTATGTTGATTTCCATAACTCAGTTCTATTCAAGCTCAAGCTGGCTGGCCTATGTTAACTGTTCTTCCTACTTTTTTCCCTTCTCTTTTATTGAAATATATTTTAAGAAAAAAAGAAAGGAAAGGGGGAAAAACAGATTAGAATGTTAGGAAAAAGCAGAATGTATAAACAGGAAAACAGTATGAGTAAAAGATAGGTTGGAGCTAAATTTGGAGTGAGCTGCCAAATAGTTGGGAAGGAACTATTTTGCCAGTCTGAAGATCTCAAAATTATCTTTTGTTCTTTCAGGCTTTAGTTCAGTAGGCTGAATCCTACTGAATGGATTTTCTGGTTGTATATTGTCTTGGGGACCACTCATTGTTTCTTTTTGAGTGTTGTTGTTTTTTATATAGTTTAACTGCATGCTTCCCAGAGTTGTTGGGAGTTGAGAAGCCTATAAAATCTATTAGTACTACTACTAATAGTAGTAATACCTCTTCCTAATAATAACTTCTTATATTAAAGAAATTCCTGCTTCCCAATATCTATAATAATTCATCGCTCTCACCTTGACAAATGCCATTTATTTCTGGGCACTTGTTAAGATGTACAGTAATAATTAGTGTGTGTATATATTATTGTGTTGTGTGTACAAGGTGTGAATATTATCAGGCAGTGGCATTCATTTGATTTTTCTTCAGAAGCATTAACAATGTTTGGAAGAAAATATTTGCAGCAAACAGTACAGAAATTGAGGAATCTTACAAAAGTTTCACTGGCTGTATTTATTATACTTAAGGCTCTTAAGGGAGGTTTATACAGTTTAGAAGTTAGATTAGCTTGTGACCAATAGAGACACTACCCAACCAGTTCATCCTTACTGAGACTCTTCAGGGATAGGTAACCTCCATACTGAATATTTTATGTTCAACTATTTAATGGGTTGGAAACTAGTATGGAGGATTCCTATGCCTGAAGAATCTTAATAAGGATGAAAACTAGTTGTGTAGTGCCTCCTAGTGATCAGGAGTTAACCTATTATCAAAATAAAACATTACTACAAATCTACTATGGCATAAACGTTTAAATACTGATAGTTCTGAGCCCAGTTCCTCAGTATTATTTGATGAAAAGCAAGTTAGTAGACTTATATTTCATGATAATTATTTTTAGCACTGTTGCTAATCCAGCAACTTTCGTACGAGTCTGACCGCAAGATAATTGTGTGTTAAAGGCCACAGTGAAAGCTTCAATATCGTTTCTAAATGGGTTTGATAAAAATAAAAAAGATGTAAGGATTTTTAAAGTATTGCTTTTAAATATTAACAGAAGGCGGCAAAGTGTGACTTGTTTGCAAGCTATCACGTAATGTAAATCAGGACTATAAATAACTATCTGTAGGTTTCATAGAACAGATGATGCCATTCCTGACCTAGAGATATAGAAGTTTTTATGCTATGTTGATGATGACTAAATAGTACCTTACTAGAGTCCAAATATTCTACATTGTGTCAGCCTACATTCAAGACTGTTTTTTTACTGGCAGAAATGTTTTTTTTTAATGAAGAACAAAATGCAGGTACTTTTCATTGCTTTTGGAATGAAAACAAATCAAACCATTACCTAGTAAATAGCAGACCATCATTAGTGGGGTCACATCTTATTTCCCCCTTTGGAGACTCCTCCCTCCAAAAAAAAACCCCTTTGGGAAAAAGCTAATGGCCCAGGGCCTTTTTGAGACTTCACTGACTAAAGTATATTTTCCCTACTATAATACTGTATCTATCAGTGTAATTTCGATATTGTTTTTGTCCAGTGAATTCAATGGCCCGGATTATTGGATAACAGTAGCCACCATTGTATACGTCATACAAAGAAAAATTAAGACTAGAAATTTGACCCCTAAAAATGCAGATGACTAGTAGATGCAATAAAGAGCTACAGTTTTGTGTACCTTTTTGCTATCAGTAAGCAGCCATTTCAATTTTTGTAACCCAGATCTGGTAGATTTAGTTCTTATCCTTGAATGAAAAGTATTGATCCATCTGAACAAAGTCTGGAAAGGGTACGATCTTTTCTACCCCTCGTCTTAAAATACAGCCCTGTAGGAGCTCCATTTCTGCTTTTCCAGTTTTGATTAAAGAGATTAGAGATAAAATAGCATGCTGGAAAAAAAGAGCTTTGCCATTGTTATTGTACCGGTAGGAAGAATACGAAGAAAATATTGTATACATATAGAAGGTAGCTGCACTGTTGGGGATTATTAAGAGTTCTGCTGTGAATAATATTTTATTTATTAAGAAAATCTATATAACCACCCACTTCACATAAAAATATATTGTGATATTCACAATTTTTTATCCATGTGAGAAATATGCATGCGTATCTACATCACCAAGTTAAAAGCAGTATATATTAGGAACAGTTCATTCCTGGGTTAATTACTTAAAAACCTTTCTCACACACCTTTTAGGCTCTTCCTTTTGGCCCTACATCTCCTGCATCTGGGGCCTGTTTTTTTTTATTTTTATAGTAAGCGTCACTGGATACCAACTCTTGCTTATCAATTGGCAAGTAGATTATGTCCATCCAGCAAAAGTGTCATGAATGCTTACTATAGAAAGGTTTAGCTTGAATGGATGGAGAAAATATAACAGCATATCATCAAAATACTGGTATTTCAAGAGCCATGGTTGCACAGTGTTTAGAATGCAGTATTGCAGGCTAATTCTGCTGACTGCCAGGGGTTCGATCCTGACCAGCTGAGGTCGGTAAAATGAAGTCCCAGATTATTGGGGGCAATATACTGTAAACCACATAAGAGAAGGCTATATATAGCACTGTGAAGCGGTATATAAGTGTAAAAGCTTAGCGCTATTTCCAAACAAATGTATTTTCTTAGATGCAGCATCAATTAATAGGAATTATTTTCAAATTGCAAATGAGTCTCCTCCTCCAGAACCCAAATACTGATATGAGCCCTTTTTGATATTACAGACTTGAGTCTCCGACACGCTCTTTGGTGATGGAGGCTCCCAAGGGAGTTTTGATCAATGCTGAGGCTGGCAACCTGGAAGCAACGTGCAGGACGGAGCTTAAGCTGCAATCCAAAGATGGTGAGGTACGGAGAAAGTTCAGTACACCTCAGAGCTGAGATCAGGACTCTGCTTTTAATCTGTTGTGAAGGCTGTCTAATTTGCAATCAGTAGAGAACATAGCTTGGTACATTTAGGCAATTTTCAGATTTAAAAATTGGATGATAATTCCATTTAATACTGGAAATTCTCTTGCAATTCCATTTAGCATTGCTTTTAAAAACTAAAGTTCCTCATCAAGGTGATGGAACTCATTGTATGCAAACTGTGCTTCTCCCATACAAAGTGGCAAGTTGATTAATTAGTGTTAAAAGGCTGGGATAATAGCAATGATTATAGGAAGCAGATTTATGTAGCTGTAAAAATGAGTAGTACCACTAAATTCCCATTTTGTTTGACAGTTTAAAGTGAGTTTTTCTTGACCAGTATAATTACCTCTTATATCATTTATTTTGTTAGTGAGGTGGATTAACTCTCTCCTATTGATCTGTAAAGCCTGGCAGCATTTTTAATGGGTTAAAACAAACTCTTTAGATCTTTGAAGGTATTTAGGAGTTTGCAATGATAGTCCACAAATTTAATAACTCAGGCATTGCCGAATAATCAAAGTGTACCAAGCCAATTTCAATATAATTGGAACTACACAATATTTTCATATTCAGTTGTCGTAGTTCAGCTTCTTGTCATGCAAATGTAAACTGTTAGCACCCCATTTTACAACTAGGGGCTTCTGGTAAGGTCTTCGCAGTCAAGATGCAAACAGTGCTTCAGAAGGTATAAAGGCACAAACACAGCACCTACCTGCAATCCCTGGAAACAACTGCATCTTTTCCCAAGATTGGAAAAAGCTGCCAAACCATTCCAGATAAAAAAACATGTAGGTGCTTTAAGATGCTGCATTCTGGTGGTATATTTCAAAAATGGAATCCAAAACACTGCATACTCGTAGGGCGTGTCAAATTCTTCAACTTTCAATTTCCAAACATCAGGGATGCTCAAAAGTGACATGCCTTGCGGATTGTAAAGATATTTTTGTTACTTCAATACAATTTAGATGTGCTGGGTAAGTAACTATATAAATATCATAACTTATTAACATTTTGTTAGTTTCATTTGAAATGAATGTGCATAGTCTTGATTTTTATTTATTAAAGATATAGGTAAGGCAGCAACTATGACTAGCTGTTTCTGCAATGAAGGCTGTAAAAGTTTAACATTGCCGAATAATCAAAGTGTATCAAGCTAAGGTAAATTTGTGGCTGCTTGGGTGTACCTCCCATTTTGCTCCATCAGTAACATGTAACCATGGAGATGGTCTCCTATTCTCCTCTCTCTCCTTGGTTTCCCCTTCTGATGATGGTAACAAACACATTCCAATCTTCAGCTCAAGAAAGAATGATTACGTCATTTCCACCTTTTAAAATAGGCTTTCTCAACCTTTTTATAACTTGGAGGAATATTGAAACAATTTTCAGGTCTCAGGGAAATGTTGAATGAATACTATATCTACAACTCGCACTACATTAATGTGATCAGTAAGTGGTACATATAATCCTAGAAGAATTGGCAGTGGTGTTTTGAATGAACAAGTCTTTTTTTCTTCTACCTTTCAACTTACTTTCAAATCAGCTTTATTTCACTACTTTTTCAGAGAGAGAAAACTTCCCATATTCCCTCTGACCATTTTTTAGAGAGCATTTCACCAAGGCAGCCATCATCGGCGCCATCTTGGATCATAATTTTTCCCCTCTATAGACTATTTCCTTGCCTTAGGTTTCCTAACCCTCATCTCCCGCACATTGACTATAACAACAGTAGCATAACTTTGCTCTTTATCTGTACCTATTTACTAGAGCTTCTCCAAAGGTTATGTTTCTCGTAACAATAGACACAACAGCCCTCTAATATCTAGTTACAAACCCAGAAACCTAGCAGACAGATTTAATGCAATCACAACTTTCTGGCAAACTTCAAACAGTTTCCATAAAGCTTTTAATTACCATTCAAACAATAATTACTCCTAAACATTATCACAACTATCAGATTGCAATTAATGTGTGAAATAAACATTTAAAGAGTTCAAGTGAACATAGAAACAGCCCCTTCTGACCTAAATGCCTTGGTCCAGAGAGCTGGAAATAGCTATAAATACAGTGGCCAAGAGAGCATCTGAAAATACTCTATACATTTTTAGAATCTCCCTGAGCCCTAACACTGAAAATAGATGCAGAAAGACAGCCTCAATAAAACTCAGTTCAAGTTTTCTCTTTTTGTCTAGATTTCTCCCTTGTCTTCCCTTTCCTTTGCTTCTCTGTACACATTTTGAAAATACATTATCAAAGCAGACTCTTTTTAACTGGGAAATGACTGAGAGTGGTGTGTGACAAATAGGATATCCTTAAAAATTAAATATTAAAAGCTAATTCGGATGAACAGCAACTCCAAGGCAATCTAGCAGGGGTGAAATCCAGCAGATTCTGGAGAATCAGTAGCGGAAATTTTGAGTAATTCGGAGAACCGGTAGCGGAAATTTTGAGTAGTTCGGAGAACTGGCAAATATCACCTCTGGCTGGCCCCAGAGTGGGTGGGAATGGAGATTTTGCAATATCCTTCCCCTGCCACGGCCACCAAGCCACACCATGCCATCAAGCCCATAGAACTGGTAATAAAAAATTTGGGATTTCACCACTGAAATCTAGTTCTAGGAACTAGAATAGTAGGTAATTTTTGCTATAATTAATTATGCTTAAAGGGCATTATATATCAGCACAATCATATTTTATCCCAGTAATTGCACATTTTGTTGGTCATTTGTAATCTAATAGTATTGCATTTTTCTAGCACTGAATATCTGCTTATAGAAAATTTAATTCACATATTTATACATTTCAAACAATGGATTTCCTATGCATCATTAAACTGTCACAGAAAGAATAATAAAATGATATCAAAGACTACAAATAACAATGTAAAAGGAGAAGAAAACTACGTTGTTTATTATGGCAATTCTAGCAGTGAAGAATTTTTATATTGTAAACATTGTTCCACTTTCACCGTTTACAGGGGAACAATTAATTTAGCTTGTATTTTCATTTAGACTTTCCAAATTAATATGGAGACTAACACATTGAAATTTGTCCATTCTTACTTAAGACATAGTGCATGAAGAGGTATAATCATGTTCCTGGTCATAAGTGCCTCCTTCTAGGGTCCCATATTGGCATAGGCAACTTGGAAAAGTCATGTCTTTTGATCATTCTACATTCAGTGCTGAGGGATTATTTGCATTCAGACTTTTATTTTAAGGCAAATAGTGTTGGGGATAGAAACATTTACAGTACAATGTAGATATAAATGTGAATATTGTTCAGCACTTTTAGCACTGATATAAGCAAACTTATATCTATAAGACCATGCTACCTAGCCAACATTTATAAGATGCACTATTTGATGTAAACTCTGGATTTTTCTCTTTGCTATGGCTTTGTATAGGGATAGATTCAGCTCAGCAATTTGCAGGAGAGTATGGGATGTATACTTGAGGGACGTGGTGGCTCAGTGGCTAAGACGCTGAGCTTGTTGATCAGAAAGGTCGGCAGTTCGGCGGTTCGAATCCCTAGTGCCGCATAATGGAGTGAACTCCCATTACTTGTCCCAGCTTCTGCCAACCTAGCAGTTCGAAAGCATGTAAAAATGCAAATAGATAAATAGGAACCACCTTTGGTGGGAAGGTAACAGCATTCCGTGTACTTTCGCCATTTAGTCATGCCGACCACATGACCACAGAGATGTCTTCAGATAGCACTGGCTCTTCGGCTTTGAAACGGAGAGGCCCTAGTGTCAGGAATGACTAGCACATATGTGTGAGGGGAACCTTTACCTTTATGGGATGTACCTATGGACACACATTTAAGAATGTCATGTATTATATGTGAAATTCTATGGCTAAGTACCTAAATAAATATAACTGTAGCATAAAATATTTGGGGTCTGTGTTAATATTATCCTAATTGCCAACTCTTCACTAATTGCCAATTCTTCACTGAATACATATGTATACTACAGAACAAAAGCCACAGTTAATTTACATCATGGGTTTTAAATCATGAACCTGAACAAAAGTAAAATTCTTTTTTTCCCTTCCTCCTTCATCTTCTTCTCCTTCTCTTTCAGATAAAGTTGGAGGCTTCAAAAATCAAACTACCTAGATTGCCTCAGGGATCCTACTCCCCTTCTGGATCCAATCAAAAAATCTATGAGCTGTGCGTATGTTCCAATGGGAAGCTGTTTCTGTCCCAGGCTGGATCTAGCTCCACCTGCCAGATAAACCCAAGTATCTGCCTTTGAAAGAGACTGTTTGCAGCAGACTTCATGGCAAGACAGTTAAGCTGCCACTTAATTTTGCTAGAACACAGAAAGCCTATCAAAGACTTGTGTGTATGTTTGGGGGGAGGGGTGGGGCGTGTGCGTGCATGTGTGTGTGTGAATATATAAATATATAGATATATATAGATATAAGTATATATAGATATATATATCCTTTCCATAAAACGAGGTTTCAGTACAAGAAATTCCAGGGTGACCCTCTTGGTGTAGCATTTATCATTCCTGCATCAAAATATAAGAACTATAAGTGAACTGGATGCAGATCCTTTCCAGAGTATTCAGATTGTTGAACATATGTCTCCATTTGTCAAGAGTTTTCAAGCCTCTCCAAATTTAAAGGCTAGTTCACATGTAACATTTAATCTACATAACTCTAAGGAGAAATGTCACAAGAGACTGCACCCATGTTTAATCTGCCATGTGTAAAGGCACTAGATCTGCAATTACAGTTTCCCCAGCTGTCTAGGAAAGGAAGCTAGAGAGGTTACATTTATACAATGCTGAACAAAGATTCCTGTGCTGTTGGTTCTTCTGTGGCCGTATAGATAATCTGTATCTGTGGAAAAAGAGTATTGTGTATAAAGACAACCTAAACATGATACCAAAAAAGCAAAGGCAGCCCTCCTCATGAAAGTAAGAAACCAAAAAGGTAGGTAGAATATATCCAAGCTACAGTTAAAGGCTTTCAGTAAACCAGTGTTTCTCAACCTTGGCAATTTAAAGATATCTGGACTTCAACTCCCAGAATTCCAGATATCTTAAAATTGTCAAGGTTGAGCAATTTTAAAGGAAAGCTGGCTGGGGAATTCTGGGAGTTGAAGTCCAAACATCTTAAAATTGCCAAGGTTGAGAAACACTGCAGTAAACAGAAGAACAGAATGAGTTTAAGACATATATAAAACAAACTGCTC
>JANHFT010010410.1:249942-262437 GCA_032467955.1 Pseudoxenodon macrops | reverse complement strand
AGCTGTACTGACTCACACACAATGCAAAAGCACACAAAATGGCACCACCAACAGATTTAACAGATTTAACAGTTTTAACAGGACCGGTTCTATGACGTCACCAGCTCCTTGCAACTCTATAGAACCGGGCCGAACCGGGAGGATTTCACCCCTGCACTCCAGGTCTGTAGCATAAAACCCAAAGTTCTTTGTTACTAGTTGAGCAGCTCTGTATTCCCTGGGTCGAAATCATTAAAAATATAATGCACAAAAGAACTCTTATTGCGAACTGATCCAAGCTGGAGCTAACTAGTAACTTTGAACAAACAAGTTTCCCAAATTTATAATGTTAATTTCTTATATAAAAGTGCTGGATTTCCCAACACAGTAGAGATGGAAAAGATTAATGTGACAATGATGTAATATCCAGGCCAGGCTTTGAAGAGAATTGCAGGCTGGCCCTCTTCTTGCTGATCAAGTCTTCGTATTCTTCAGTATGTATTTTGACAGCTTCAGCTGCTGAAAAGGTCTTCTTTTCTCCCTTAATTCCTTCCCACTTCATTAATTAAAATGTGAGTTTGGAAAACAAACATGAGAACCAGAACAAAAACTGAATTGCAAGTTGCACGTTTGTTACACATTAAAATACAAGGAAGCTCTGTTTTCCTTCTCTTCCACAAAGAACTGTCCTGTCTTAGTAGGACCATATTATGTTTACATTTGCAAATCAACATTTGTCAGCACTTGCCTGGTTCTCCCACCCCCATAAACAGTTTTCATTCCTCCCTTGCAAGGCCTTTGTTTTCATCTCACCAGAACATACACCGGTGTAATTGCAAAATGCCAACTGCCTTGAGAGGCTGGGATGTGTTGGCACCATCTGCTCTTTCTCAGAGAAAGATGCTGGGGGTGGAATTTTCAAATATTCCTCAGATACATAATTTAGAAAACTATCATCTGGTGCAGTGATTTATCTGGCAAAAGCAAAATCTCACTGATACTAAGATTAATGTGTCTTGAGGTTTGGCTGAAAAGCTGCAAATATTTCCAGCCATCAAACTATTTTCCCAGTGTTTGAACATTATATAAGTGACAGCCAAGAGTATTGTCACATGACATTTTTCCCCCAACTCTGTAATCCCTGCAAATTGTCTTGAAGCTGCCTTCACCACTATGGCCTTCAGATCAGGCAAGGGATACATGAACCAATCAGCACCTATCTCTAGGTTCTGCAGGGCTAGAAACAGCAAAAAATCCCTTGCATTCCACACTCCACTCCAAAAGGAAAAATAATAATTGTGCTCTGCTCCAAGCATATTCTCATAACAATCTGTACAAATGATGTAAAGAGGTAGCTGCAAAGCCAGCAAGTCACCATTCCTCTGTTGCTATTTTGGCCTGGATGATTGAGTCTTCATTAACATGCAAGAAGAAGAAGGGAAGAATAGTCTGTTGTTAATTTCATTCCAGGGCTATTGCCTAAGCAAAAGATATTTGCAGGGATGAAAGAAGAATCAGAAATGCCAAATTAATACCGCCTGATAATAGAAGAAAGTCTCACTGTAAGCCGAATCTGAGCAAGGGCTGTGAGGTGGCCCCTTAAAGGTCCAGGAACTAGAATGCCATGTCACAAATTCTGTAAAGTTGCTCTGGAGTGGGATGGCCACAGACACTTGTTTTAGAAATGAATAAAACTAAACATATGAGTTTAGGGCACAAGAATTGAACCTGTTTCTATAATGCATATGCACTTAACGTTTATAATTGTGGCAGACCTATATTTCATATTTTTCTCCATACTCTATGATCAACTGATCCCATCAGAAGCATAAACTAGAAGATCAGTCATTCCAAAAGTATACATAAAAGCAACAAGGAGATACTTATATTCTGAGGAAAAAAATACAGATTTTCAAGAGCAAAAAAATAGTTTCTATTTTCTAGTATACTTTTCTGGCATTCTGGCTTTTATCCTAATCTAAGGTAACCTTTTATATGTTTTTTTTTCTCCAGCTAGAAGCTTCACTCAAGGAGAGAAATTAAAAGATTTAAAGTTTCTGGAATCCCCATAAGCTTCATGAACATGACTCAAGTAATCACAGATGTTGCTATTACCTCATCAGTTGGTTCCCATTGTGTTCCCAGATTTTTAACAGTTGGTGAGCTGGTCCTCTCTTAGGGTAAATAATAAAGTATAAGAGCCTGGTAGTTCACTCTTCCTCTGGCAGAATAGAAAAACAGTTGCTACCAAATCCTGGTAAAACTCAAACAGTAAGATTTTTCCATTAACTTAAACGGTCCCATTGGGGAAGCTCACAGACAGGCACAATGTCTCTAACAGAGAGCAATCTTGAAGCATAGCTTTTATGCTTAGGAATTATTGATTGAGCTCCCCCATCTATCTACTTAAAGAGTTATAAAGAGATCTATGATAGTGTTTTTCCTCTGTACGTTGTTTCCAAGGAACACTAAACATTTTGTATTTACATTTTTCAGGTCGCACCTAACAAGGAAAACTAAAACAAGGAGAAATATTTAACAACCATTATTAAATGGTAGCATTTTAACTACAGTTTCTTTCATAGCATCAGATAATTATCTGGATTGGATTCAAGGCAATATTAAGACATATGACTTTAAATGAATGCTTTTGATGGTTAAAGAAGGGTTTGTGTGTCTCACCAACAAGGATGGATGCTACGAAATGTAGGTGAATTCATTGCAGTCGGTGGCGCTGATTACTATTAGGTTTCTAATTTCTCCAATACCAATGTTCCTCTACTGAAATAACATATCATTGGAAGGTAAGAAACATCCCTACATTATATGTGTACATTATGCTGGAAACATACTTGATTGCATCTTTAAACTTATACTTTATATCTACAATTCCATCTGATGCTTCCTAACAGTTTCAATGATGCAACTACAATCTTAACTCAGACCTCTCCCAGTCCAATAGACACCAGTAAATAGTACTGTAATCAGCAACTAAAGCAACATGCTTCATTGCCACAATTTTCCCTGATAGTAAGTTAAACCCTTCCATTCACTGAATAGGAATGCTCCCCTATTAAAAAGGCTTATTGTTTGGGACAAATGTAACTACAGCAATTGAAAAAAATGGGGAAATCATACAATTTTTTTCACCTGGAAACATGTAAGATAATATTCACCAAGGAAAAAAAAACTTGGGAGACATATTACTTTCAATTGTGAGAACACTTTTTAAAACTATATAGGACATTATATTCCATTTCAGCCCTGGGTAATAAGCTTCTCTCAGCGAATACAGATCTCCTTGACTTCTAACAAGTATTTTTATTTTATCTGTAGCTACTTTCTATTGCTTCAAGCCACTGTTTGTTTGTCAAGTTGTTTCTCATGAGGGTGACCATCTGTGTTGAAAGAGAAAGGGGGAATCATTTGATTTCACTAGACACCCATTAGTTAATAAGCAATGGTGAAATGCTACCTATTTGGTCCAGTTCGTAAAAGTAGGTAATGGCGGCTGCCGGTGGTTCGGAGAACCGATGGCGGCCATAGCACAAGGCTCCGCCCACCTGCCGAAACATCACCATTTCCAGGTTTTTTTGCCCTCTGTGTATGCATACTGAAGCATACTGTTCATAGTACTTCACTCCATTCCACATGGAAGCATGTTTTGATTATTTTATTTGTAAAACTGAATGCCTATCTCTTTTTTTAAAGGCTGCAGGATGAAGATTCATGGTATTAGCATCCAAATAGCTTCTGCTCCTTCATACTGTTTTTAATCAAACATGCACCTTAAATTGCCTCCCAGTCTATTCTTTTTCTAAATTTCTCCAAGGTATAACTAACTCAAACTGCTTCTTTTAGACCTTTCAGACTTGTTCTTAATGATATATAACAGCTAAACCAGATAATCTTTTCCTCGTCACAGTCCAAAATATAAAGTGATTAAGGTCCTGTAATGCAGAAGTAGACAATCTTCAGTATCTCAAGATTACCAATGTTTGGGAATATTAAGGGGAAGAGGAATCATTTAAGGAAGGAAGGCATTCTCACCTTTAAACATTGACCCAAATCCTAAAAGACAAGCTGAAATGGACCATAGTGGAGTTTCAATAGAATTAATAATGAGAGGTGGATTCACTGGGAATGCCAGGTCTTATGTTACCCTCCATTCTCACAAAAAGGGACTTGAAATATCAACCTTGTCAATTCTGGTGTCTCCTAAATCTCTCAAGAATATCAGGAATCTGAGTTCTAATTTTATTTCAGCTGTGGTATCTCCCTAATCTAGATCATCCAGTCCAAAGGCAAATCTCACCACTATAGCATAAAATTACATGCTTAAACCACTTTAGTCCATTCCAACTTCTTTAACATCCCTCTCTGCAAATTCAGCAATAATCAGGGTATTTCTGCAATGAAACAATTTATGGATTAATGGAGCAATCTTTGAGCTTCCTTTAATGCCCACCATCTTTTATTGTTCCCCTATAGTAAGGTGGGTCAAATATTGCATATTAAAAGACTGCATAGAAATAAGAGTATAATAACTTTTGTTATTAATTTAATTAGCAATCCCTTCAATTAAATCTTAGTGGAACAGAGTACATATATTCTGAGTTTTGAAACCAGTGCACCAGAAAATAATATAAAAGAACATCTCTTTTTTTAACATCAGTACGTTTAAAAAGAGAAGGAGTATGAAAGTCCAAATCCTGTTGCTGATTTGACTGTTAATAGGCAATTATTAATTTCTGTCTAGTATTGACTGCAAATACTACCAGGCTGGTGCAATATCCCTTCAATCATTCATAGTTTTTCTATTATTGTTTCAACTGTCTGTACAAAATAACTTCACAGGCTCAGCAGGGAGAATTTCACTTTAATTGTGTTTAAAGCCTGGTTGGTAACATTAACCTTCCTAATCTCATCCTCTTTGGTTTGGAATTCTGGAAGCAGAAAGTCACCCAATTAGGGAAGGCAAAGTAAGAATAAGACCAATCAGGCATTCCAAATGCTTAAACATACCAATGAAACTTGAAATGTTTTGTGGTGGAAGGCAAGGCAGCCTTTAATATAAACAGTCAAAGGGAACTAGCTATGAGGAAGACACGGTTAGAATCTTAAAAGATTTCCACATAAGTTATGGTGAATTATTTGCAATTAAGACACATTTATGATCTGTTAAATGCCGTTAACGTTGCAGAGCCTTATAAAATAAGCCCCGGTTGCACATTAAAGGATTGCCTTGCTATTTTTTCCCCTCAGCATAAAAGCTAATTAGCTGAAGAGCACATTGCTCGAACTGGACAGCCATTTGGGCAATAGGCAGTAAACTGAAAAAAATTAGGATATGCACATTACGGAGCCTTTGGTTTCACCATTGTACTAACTAAGACTCACTTCTTAACAATGTAGCTGTCATTTCCTTAGATCCGAACTATGATTTCATGTTCATAGCTTCCCCTGATTTTTCCTTCCCTTCTCTCACTGCCTTTATAAAAATCAATTGAATGGAAATTGGAGATTACCTAACGGTACCTCCCTACTCAGTAAAGGGGAGTCAAGAGCAAAACTGATAATGCCAATCTGGATTCAGGATTAGATGTACCTCAACACAGCTATGCAGATAAAGTACCCAGCGCTTTCTATCGGCGCAACAAGATAGCAATCTGGAATCAGGATTAGATGTACCTTAAAATATCCAGGCACATAAAATACTTGGTGTTTTCTACCTACCAACAAGATAGCAAGCTGCCTGCCACAGTCCAGTGATATGCAAACTCAGGCAGAATCCTTTTTTCCTATATCTAAAGGCAGCAACTGTAATATAATCAAAGGCTTAGCACAGGTCAAGACCATGAACCCAATAAGCAAGGGACAGGTCCAAGGAACAAGACAAGAGACACAGTGAAGTGGAGTTCAGAGTTTAAAGCACAACAAGGTAAACAGAACAGAGCTGAAGCGTGAAAAGATTTTCTTGTCATTTTCTCTCAGAGAGAAAAGCCAATGAATAAACCAAGCTGAGCCACCACCCGAATGCAAAGCTGAGGCACCTTACTTTTTAGAGTCTATTGTATTCCTGGCTTGTTTTTGAGCCAACCTGTAGACTCAGCTTTCTGAGTATAAAATCCTAGGAGGTTGCTAGGTCAGCCTCAACCAGAATGAGTCATTTATATCAATACTACTAGAATCAACTCCTCTCCTAGGTGTTCCCTGACTCTACTTCAACCCTGGTCTTCCTCCTCCTCAGAAGACCAGTCCAACAGGGCCATAGTAGGAAGAAAGTAATTGAACATGACACTCTGTAAGTAAAGCGACCAGTCTCTGTTCTACAGGGGAAATTTGGCTTGGACTGAGGAAGAGCAAAGAAAAAGCATATATCTATGGAATAAAGTGGGGAACAAACAGGGAGTTAGAGTACTAACATAGGAAACAGATATGATATAGTTGCCATTACCGAAACTTGGTGGGATAAGACTCATGATTAGAATGTATTGCTGGAAGGAAATAAACTGTTCAAAGGAAAGACATCTAACAAAAGAGAAGGTGGAGTTAAAAATAATGTATGAAGACTGGTTGCAGGAATTTGGTATGTCTAGTCTCGTGAAAAGAAGGAAATGATAGCAGTGTTCCAATGTTTGAGGTACTGTCACAAAGAAGAGGGGTCAACCTATTTTCCAAAGCATCAGAAGGCCAAACAATGGATGGAAACCCTCAAAGGTAGAAGCAACCTAGAACTAAGGAGAAATTTCCTGACACAGAAAACAATTAATCAGTGGAACGGCTTGTCTTCAGAAGTTGTGGGTGCTCCATCACTGGAGGTTTTTAAGCAGAGATTGGAGCCATTTGTCCAGAATAGTATAGGGTCTTCTGCTTCCCCAGAATAGTATAGGGTCTTCTGCTTCCCCAGAATAGTATAGGGTCTTCTTCTTCCCCAGAATAGTATAGGGTCTTCTTCTTCCCCAGAATAGTATAGGGTCTTCTGCTTCCCCAGAATAGTATAGGGTCTTCTGCTTCCCCAGAATAGTATAGGGTCTACTGCTTGGGGTTGGACTAAAAAACGTCCAAGGTGCTTTCCAACTCTGTTATTCTGTTTTTCTGAATACCTAAGAGTGCTTTCTGGAATATTTATCAGAATATGCCTGGCTTATATAGAGTAACAAGCTCATTCCATACACAAATTTAGCACTCTTTGGAAACAATTTTTAAAAATAGGTAGATCTTTTGTTGCTAACAATTACATAAGCTTTGTCAAATACATAAATATGTTTTGATTCAAATGCAGTGTTTATAAATGGAAGGAGAAAAGGAAAGCCCAAATTACGCCTAGTTGGGATACCAGTGTGATGGGATGTCTTGACTGTATATTAGACATTTGTGTGTGAAGCTTCTCAAACAGGGTTCTTCATTCAAAGCATACTAACACTAGCTAAACTCGTCATCTTGATTTTACAATAATCTCCATTTTAACAGTACATGAAATAGCCATAGTTTTAGAATCTTCCCAATGAAAAACTGGAAGCCAACGTCTAGCTAAATCAATACTGAAAGCCCGTTCCCTCCTTACTTTTCAGGGGAAGCAGTATTCAATATTCAATACTCACAAAAGCTACAGATGAAAGACATGTATTTTGTAAAGTTTTTGTCAGAGTGTAGATCCAGCTCTATCCACATGCCCAGCCTTTCAAATCTTTCTTACACTTATCAATTCTTTTTGCCAGGAAATCCTTCTTGGTCCCTCTTTATGCCAATATTCCAATAAAATCATATTCCTCTGAGTTAGAACTGCCATACTAGTCCTTGGCATCATTACCAGAAATGATACCTGATTCAGGTCTACTTCCACCCAAAAAAAGCACACGAGTAGAATTTTCTTCATCAAAGCACTGCATCTAGTTCTTGTAACATTGTTTTTCAGCTGCCAATAGCTTAAAATTTCATATATGTATTTATACAAGTGGGTCCAATTTTTGCCAAGATAACTTGTTCTTTTCCCTGTAGTGTAAGTTCACTGGTTTTGTCGTTTCTGTCTGGTTATGGTATAATAAGTGATAAGCAACATTAAGCCCTTTTGTAAAATGAACGGTTTAGATTTATGATACTGAAAATTATTCAAAGGCTATACATAGTCACGCTGCATGACTCATACGCAGAAACACACGTTGAGCTTGATTAAACTCAAAAAAGCACCACATTACTTTAATATCCTGCAGTATTCCACTGTGATCCTTGATATCATTGCTATACCTCAGTGCTTATAGTTAAATATAATCTTACATACCTGCTCTGACATTTCAAATCGTTACAAAAGTATTGACTGAACACTTAATAGAGAGGTATATTTGCTTTTCTCTCTGTTGGCATTACTTTGTGCCTACGTACATAGGAGTAAGCCCTGCTGAACTCAGAGGAACTTTCCCTCTGAAATAGATATGTATAGAATAGGCAATAAGAAAATTGAGACAATTTTTGCTGGGTCTCAAAACAACGCACAATTTTTCCTCCTCCATAATACCAATCCTTTGTAATGGACTGGCCTGAGAAAAAAATGCCTGAGGGCGGAAATTCACCCTTACGTCTTGCAAAGTTACATGGGCAAGAAGCACTGGTAATTCTTTTTTAGTGTGGCTAGCAATGACCTGCAAGTAAAAACACCCACAAAGAAAATGTTTTTACAAGTCTTGTTCCTGGCTGGTAGATTACAAAAGAATAAGATAATTTCAAAGAGAAGATGTGCTAATTGAAGGTAATGTTAAATAGTTTAATTGCTATGTATGTCTTGCAATTTGTTGGTAGAGAGACCCAGAGGGCACCTACACTGGGGGGAAAAACCTCCAGCTAGATTTGGCTCGAAGTGGATAACTGTATGATTCCTATTAACTTGAGATCTGTTGGTTCAATGAGTGGGAGAAGAACAGTTGTCTCTGTTTTCCAAGGAAATTTATTTTAATGGTTTTTTTTAATCAGTTCTAACATTCATCCATTTCTCTAAAAGATCATTAGGGAACTGAAGGTTAAAACACATGAAAATTGGTTGTAAGAATTGGGTATGTCTAGTTTAATGAAAAGAAGAGATGGCATGATAACAGTGTTCCAATATTTGAGGGGTTGCTACAAGGAAGAGAGGAGTCAATATATTCTCCAAAACACCTGAGGGTAGGACAAGAAGTAATGGATGAAAACTACCAATCAAGGAGAGAAACAACCTAGAACTGAGGATAATTTTTTGACTGTGAGAATAATTAATCAGTGTATTGCCTCCAGAAATTGTAGATGCTCCAATACTGATGGTTTTTAAGAAATTAGACAACCATTTGTTTGAAATGGTATAGGGGTTTCCTAAATGACTAAATGACCTCCAAGGTCCCTTCCAACTCTATTAGTTTGTTAAAATCATTCTGCAATTTTGGGGGTAAGCAGCAATCAGAAAGTTACACAGCTATGCTTACTCTTTAATTTTTAGTTCAAACACAACATATTGTCAGCCTGGGAGACATTTTACATGTAATATTTAGTACTACTAGTAGTATTACACTGTCATTACACTTGATCCTAAATAGGCAAATCAAGTGTGATCAGTACAGATTATATGTAAAATAACTCATAATTATGTGGCAAACTCAGACATGCTGAATTTGCCACATAATTATGAACCCAAAGTGCTAAAATACAATAAATAAATGATCTGCAATGCTGATGTCCCATTGAAATCTGGGATAGTATAAATTCCAGTGAATTTTTTTCTCTTGCTAGACAGCTCAATAAACTCTTTGAGATGAAGGCAGTTCATCTTATGAAAAACAGTGAATGACAAGGCTGTTAACAAAGGAAAACAAGCATTGGAAACCCAACATTTTGCTTTGTTCCTACCAAATATTTGCTTAGCAAATACCGTGCATCTGTATGTGAAAAGGAAAAGTCAGTTGCATTCTGCAGTCAATTGTTTTGGTACATTGCAAAGTCATCTGACAGGCCTGGGGTACTTGTGAGCCATAAATTCTTCCTCACTCACCTACCTCCCCAAAAGTAGCAAGGATCACCAAGGCATTATTGATAATCTCATGGTCCGCAGCTGTTCCAGGGTGCAGTTCAGACATGCTGAAAATGGGATTAGAATTTGATTGCTCTATTGTGTTTCAAGGACAAAAGAGAAAGCACACAGAGGGTCCTGATTGCAGCACGTAGCTTTATCCAGGGGTCTTGCAGACATGTCTCTCAGAAGTGCAGAGATTCCACACTTCCTGCTCCTCGATTGACAGGCAAAGCGTTCATTAATTTTAGGAACAGTTATTTCCATTCCTACTTGGTCTCTCAGGGTGCATTCCCTTTTCATTAACTACACATGTATAACTCGCAGAAAATAATTACTGCCTTGCTAGTGGCTATTTTCTTTTCTCAAGATTGGCTGCAATGAAAGGTTAAAATATTAGAATAGCCCAAGCCATTATGAGCAAAACGTACTAAAAAATTGTCTTGAAATGTGTATTTTTGTTTCCTGGAAACTAGATTTGAAAGCATGACTGGATGCTGCTTGTGAATGTTTGTGGTTGCATACTAATATTAGGATGTCATCCAGCCATACCTTTTTCCATTAATCCATCAAAATTAATGTATATATTTGTTAGAGCTGTATATGGAACACAAGTTTCTTACAGCTTGGCTTATAAACCAGTTAACTGACCGCATCCATTTTTCTACTGTTATCCAGGCTTAAAACAATGTTCCTTGACTGAATGTATTTGTTAGCATTAGGTGCAACAAAACCCAATTTTACCTAATATTCCAGGTTTATTGTGCCTTGTGAATTACTGAATCTGAGCAATGGAGCATATGAAGCCTCTTTCTGGATGTTTTTGCTTCATTCATATACCATGAGTTCTGCAGTACAATGCCAATCAAGTACAAATGCAGTACAATGCCAATGTTGTGGAAATTGTAAAATTGGTCCATTTTTCAGACTATACTTAGACTGGACTGGACTGGACTGGACTGGACTGGACTGGACTGGACTGGACTGGACCGGACCGGACCGGACCGGAACAAAACAGAAGAGAAGAGAACAGAACAGAACAGAACAGAACAGAACAGAACAGAACAGAACAGAACAGAACAGAACAGAACAGAACAGAACAGAATAGTTGGAAGGGACCTTGAAGGTTTTTTAATTCAACCCCCTGCTCAGGCAGGAAACCCTATACCATTTCAGACAAATGTTGTCCAATCTCTTCTTAAAAACCTCCAGTGATGAATCACTCACAACTTTCAGAAGGCAACCCGTTCCATTGGTTAATTATCTCATTGCTAGGCAGTGACTCCTTGGAATGCTCCTTGTGAATGCTTCACAACTTTTGGAGGAAAGTTGTTCCATCTTAGGTTATGGCAGAAAGGTATTGGCTAAATTTTCATTGATTATTTTCTCCCTTACAACATGGCTACTATTGGTTTTTATGAGCCAAGTATGTTCCCTATAACATCTTTCAACTTCCAAATAGGTGCAGAACTAGAACACCAGGAAACAAGGAAGAGTTGCAATTGAGCACAGTCCTAAGGATCACACAGGAAGGAATGCAAATCAGGACTGAAGTTTGAGCTATTGGATCAAAATCAAACATTCTTTCCATATTAGTCTGCTTCAAATTGAAGGGCTCTTTGAGGGGGGGAGAATGTATCCATGAAACTTTAGTTGAATGAATTGGTTAGGGGAACAGCTGTGTATTAAATTGAAAAATACATGATCTATGAGAATGTCATTACACAAATGATATAAAGTGATGCAAGTGGATGGATTTATTTATTTATTTGTATCCATTTATTTTTTTTTTAAATGAGGTGAATTTATCCAACACATCTCCTCCTATTTTATCCACAACAGCAACCGTGTGAGGTGATTGAATTAAGAGCAACTGATGCAGGTCACCCAGCTAACATTTATGGCTAAGATGGGACAGGAACTCATGGTCTCCCAAATAACAATGTCGCTGCACACAGATATATGACAATCCAATAGAATTTCATCCATTGCTCCCAAAACTTATTGCATCAGAGTCTGTTAAACATCTCCATATTTCCAAAATTACAAAATATTTCCAAACAAAACTTCCCTGGTGCTGCTGTCTCATTGTCTGTGAATCTCCATGGGTCACAATGGAGTCTGGATAGTACTAAAAGCCCATTCTGTAACTCAACTCAACTTATCTTCAATCGTATTAACCATAACTATCCACTCATATACCAATAATATATCAGATTACCCCAGTTACAGTACAAGCCTTATCACCCATAATATTATTGAAGGTAAAGGAATTGGGATACCCAGAAAATATAAAATATGAAATTTTAAGCTTGGACAGCCTAAAACTATGTCACTTATGGTCTGACCTAAGCGTAGTATACAAAATTATCCGCTACAATGTATTACCTGTCAATGACATAATACCTGTCTAACAACATGAAATTCAATGCAGAAAAAAGTAAAGTCCTACACCTAGGTAAAAAGAACCAAAAATATACATATAA
>JANHFT010010410.1:238549-249842 GCA_032467955.1 Pseudoxenodon macrops | reverse complement strand
ATAATAATAATAATAATAATAATAATAATAATAATAATAATAATAATAATAATAATAATAATAATAATAATAATGACTAATTTAGATTCAACCACAATAATACACGAGCACATTATAGATACAAACTCAAGGTAAACCGCTCCAAACTCGATTGCAGAAAATACGACTTCAGCAACATAATGGTCAGTACCTGGAATACACTACTTGACTCTGTTGTTACATCCTCAATCCCCCATAACATTTACCTTAAAATTAACCAATAGAATAGCTTGCCTTCCAGAATTGTGGGTGAACCACAAACTGGAAGTTTTCAATAAAGGATTGGACAACTATTTGTTCAGGGATTATATAAGATACCCTGCCATTGCAGGAGGTTAGAACAGTCCAATGATTCTATATGCCTGTCTTCATTATAACTCTTTTTTTTTCTCCCAGCCTATTTGGAAAAGATCTGACTGTGAAGGATTTGAAGAAGGAATCTTTCTCAGACCTAGCAAGTAATGCCAGAAATTTATTCTGGGGCCTCATGCATGCTAATAATGTACCTGTGAACCAAGAAAAAGTCTATAGATATTTAACAAGTCATTGCAGCAGAATTATCAGTAGCCAAGTGTTCCCAGGGTAATTATACAAATCATACATCACTAAACCATTAACTCAGCCACATATAATTTATGAAGCAAAAACTAGGAAATCTCACGTGGCAACTTCCTAGGAGAATGAGATTGTCCCATTCTGAATCTATTACCAGTACCTTTATTAGCTCTGAAGAAGACAGCAATTACTTCCCATCCCATCTAGTCTTGCAAATAAATGTGGGAGAAGAAAGGAAGACTGTTAAAATAAATGTAGTGGTTAATGTGAATAAACGAGGCTTGGTCCATATTTTACCTTAGTACTACAAATTCTCTGCCTGATATTATTATTGAATAATGATTACATTGTTTACAACTATTTTGGCTGATGGGTTGAAAATAATTTTGCCTAAAATTACAGTTGAAGGACAATATTAGAAATGTGCTGCGCATTTTGGAATACTTGAAGAAACATAATGGGGGAAAAAACAATCCAAGCTGCATTGATTTTTGTAGACATGTATAAGGCCTTTGACAATTTGAACTGGGATTTCTTGCTCAAAGTTTTGGAAGATATAACTTTAGAGAGAACTTTATAAAATGGATCATATCGATTTATATTTTGCAGAAAGCACAAATAATTATTAATGGAGATCTAACAAAGCCTTCTGAGGTACAAAAAGGAACAAGACAGAGATGCCCACTGTCTCATCTCTTGTTTATTTTAGTCCTTGACATGTTGAATAGAGATATAAGACAAGACGAGAGGTTTGTGAGAGTAAAGAGTAAAAAAGAAACTTGTTAAAAGCTTTTACAAGTGACTTAGTGTTGTTTTTGGGAGACCCTTTAAAGGGAATTGAAACATTAATGGGAAAACTGAAAGAAGTCGATACATTAGTAGTTTTAAGATTAACAAACAGAAAATTAAAATGTTAACAAAAAACATGAAAACAGAGGAGCAAGCAGAATAGAAAAATAAAATGGGTTTTAAGGTTAAGAAGAAAACAAAATATCTGGCTATCACCATTACAAATATCAATTGTATGTTATTTCAAAATAACTGTGTTAAAATATGGAATGAAGTTTAAAAAGACATGTTAAGATGAGGAAAAACTACAGCTGTCATTGCTAGGGAGAATTTCTGTGAAAAAAAGGAATGCCTAGAATGATGTTTTTGTTTCAGACTATACCTGTTTTGACAACTGATATACTACTTAAACAGTGACAAGGATATACTGTGTCTACGTTAGTGTGGAAAGGGGAAAAATCATGAAGGTGCTACAAATGTAAAGGAAAGAGGAAGATTGGATAGACTTGATTTGCTGTTTGGTTTGAATGAAAGAGTGGGTGTTGCTGAGAAACAAAAGGCTTTTAGAGTTAGAAAGGACATGATCTGAGATTTGAGTGGATATTTGCAGCACGATAAAGTCACATTTAATGTGGATTTTAAAAATCGTTATGTTAGACATGTCACATTGAGAATATGGAGTAAATAGAAATCTAGGTTGTGTCTAAAAACAATTTTGTGGCTCTTAGTACAAGAAGCATTTTATAGACAAGAAACACTAGGCAAAAAACAAATGGTAACTTATCATAAGATACTAGAATTTTGTCAAGAGAAATACACAATAAAATCAAGAGAATAATTGGTGGCAGAGGGATATAAGGTACTTGCTAATGGCTTTCAAATTTACTGTTATCAGAAAGATTTAAAACGGGACAAAGAGTTTATGGTATTGAACTTTGTAAGACTTATTTTGAAATAGAATTGTATACAAATAAAGAACATATAATTGCTAAAATGTGTAATCTTTTATTGAAATTTGAAACAGAACAAGAATAAGTAAAAGAATGTACTATAAAATGGGCTAATTATTTTGGTTAGAATGTACTGATATTCTAATGGCAAAGGATTGACATTTTCACTATTACAATCTTAAAGAAAACTTTTATAAAATGATGTACTTTTGGTATATGTCACCAGAAAAACTGCCTAGAATACATAAAAGTATACATGTTGGAAATATGACAAGAAATGTAACAAGAATGATCATTTTATTATGTTTGGTGGACATGTAAAAAAAAACTACAAAATTCAGTATCATACATTGATTCAAACTATTTTAAAAATTAATATACAAAAGAAACCAAAATTTTAGAAAAATGAGAGCTACTTTAGAGAAAGAGGTAAATTTAGAATGATACATAGAAATGGCATAGGAAAGAGTGGAGGCAACGTTTTGTATCTTTTTTTCTTTATTCGCTATTTTTTCTTTTCCTTTTTTCTTGCATTTTTAACTTTCTCTTCAATTTTTTGTTTTTTCTTCTTTATATTAGTTTGCATTAGTTTTTATCTTTGTTTTTTAAAACTTTTAATAAAACTTAGAAGTAGTTTGTCATTGCGTTCTTCCTAGAGCTGAGAGAAAATGACTACCCAAAGTCACCCAGCTGGTTTTGTAACTAAAGCAGAACTAGAACTCACAAACGCCCTGTAACTGACTAACTAGCATTAGACAGCTTTTAGAACTGTGAGAGCTGAAATGTTTGGTCTAAAGCTGCAAAGTTTCACCTAAAAACTTACAATTAAAAAGAAATTCTCCAGAAACTCACTGACGCTGAGAAAACAACAACAAAAAGTTATAACCATCCCTGATATTGCTGTTCATTTTAGGTTTTTCTTTCTGTTTTTCACTTTTAAAAAATGTCCTATTTGCTTGAGGCAAGGAAACCATAGAGCCTTCTCAGAGCAGAAGCTAAGCTGAAGATGCTGTAACTATGGCAATGAAACTCCTTTGTGCTCATAGGGCTTTACAGGAAGATTCCAACTTCCTAAAAGTCATCACAAATACTGATAAGTAAGGAAGACTGGATATTGAGGCCATATCAAAACAAGTCAGCATTAATAAGAGAAGAAGATAAAGAAAAGTGATGCTGTTGGCATTGGGAGTGGGACACTCCAATAGGTTTTCAGGTTTGTTTGCTTGTTCATTAATTAATTAATTAATCTGAGCAGTTTACAATAAAGGTTCCTTACTTTTAGGCTCCATTATAAAGAAAAGAAAGGTATAGAAAAATACTATTAATTAAATCTTATGGCATTTCCAGATCCCTGCATAATGGATAGCTGTGTTCCTGTCAAACAGACAACAAGTAGTCAAAATAGCGCCCCCAAACATGGAACCTAGTGGTGAAATCTACTTGCCTTCCCTACTGGTTTGGAAATCCACGCGCTTTGCACCGGATGTCCGGTGCATGCACAGAAGGCTTTGAGCATGCACAGAGGGTAAAAAAAACCAGAAGTTACAGTGTTCAGGTGGGCGGACAGAGCCTTGTGTTGTTGGCGCTACTGGTTCTCCAAACTGGCCGCCATGGTCACTACCAGTTCTCCCAAACTGGGGCAAACTGGTAGGATTTCACCATTGCCTAAACTTGTTAACCACGGTATCCCCCAAGGCAGCGGTTTAGGACCCACACTTTTTATACTTTACATAAATTACCTTTTTGATCATATCATAAGCAACTGTGTTCTCTTCACTGATGATGTAAAACTATTCAACACCACCAACAATGTTGCTGCCCTACAAAGAGACCTTGACTTTGTGTCAGAATGGTCAAACAATTGGCAATTCCAAATATCAACCAACTCTGTCTTACACATTGGCAAAAAAAAACAGAACATCAAATACAAGGTGGGCAGATATGACCTCATAGACGACCCTCATTCTGTCGAGGATCTTGGAGTACTCATCTCAAATGATCTAAGTGCCAGAGCTCACTGTAACAGCATTGTCAAAAAGGAATTAAGAGTTGTTAACCTAATCCTGCGAAGCTTCTTCTCCAGTAATATTGTAATGTAAAGTAGGGCATACAAAACCTTTGCTAGACCAATTCTCAAATACAGCTCATCTGCCTGGAACCCACACTGTATATCAGACATTAATACAATTGAACGAGTTTAGAGATATTTCACAAGAAGAGTACTCCTCTCCTCTGCTATCAACAGAATACCTTATATCACCAGGCTTGAAATTTTGGGTTTAGACAATTTAGAACTACGCCACCTTCAGTCTGACTTAAGCATAGTACACAAAATTATCTGCTACAATGTCCTACCTATCAATGAGTACTTCAACTTCAACTGCAATAATACATGAGCACACAATAGATACAAACTTAAAGTGAACCGCTCCAAACTTGATTGCAGAAAATACGACTTCACCAACAGAATGGTCATTGCCTGGAATGTACTACTTGACTCTGTGGTTATTTCCCCAAACCCCCATAACTTTAACCTTAGACTGTCTACTGTTGACTTCACCCTATTCCTAAGAGGTCTGTAAGAGGCGTGCAAAAGCGCACTAACATGCCTACCATTCCTGTCCTATTGTCCTCATTTATTCATACTGTTATCCTGTATTCATAATCATGTTTATACCTATATCTATTATCCTATACATGTTTGACAAATAAATAAATAAATAATCCAGAAAAAAATACCAGTAATAACTGCTTAATGAGCATGAAGGAAGGAAGATGAGGGAAAAATAAAATACAGAATTATATATTGGGAAACTATGCTCCAATCTGGCACTTTCCACACACACTATCAGGAATTATGTTTTCAAGGTTGGTTTGCTCCATTTATCTCTTTCCTCATTTAGGTCTACCAGATGTGGGTTGCTACAATGGAACTACTGAATGGTAGGCAAGAAATGCTAAAATTACTAACTCTCTACTTGACCTAGCAGTTTTCAAAGGCACACTGTCAAAAATGGTCTAGTTTGATCCATTCGCCTCCTTTTTAATTCAACAGTTTCAAAAATCTGGACAACCATTTAAAAGAAGATATTAAAAACTCTCCTCCAGCAATATAGGGATGATCTCAATTTTTGCATCTTAGAACTGGTAATTCTGTCTCATGTCCTCACAATTAGGATGTTCAGTTTGATTCCTTGTCAAATTTGGCACATTGTCTTCATTCTTCTTAGGACAAATTTCCTACAGAGATTGAAAGGGTTGGTTTTTTTAAAGAGCAGAACAAAGCAGCCTGATAGTTTAAAGTTTTTCTCAGAGTTACAGTCACTTGCTGATTTGCATCATTCAATGGGCAGTTTATCTGAAACATCCAAAAATATACTGAAAGTGCCAAAGAAACATATAATGAATGTATTCCCATCCATTGATGAAGTGAATGATCATTGTGCTTCCTGCTCGGTGCGTATGCGGGTACTGTTTCCTGCTCTTTGCCTTCACCCAACTCACATAGTTCTCATCTTCATATCTGCTTTTAACAGATTTGGGGTTTGTAAAGTGCAACAGAAACTTCATTTATCAATATTTAATGGTGATGGAAATTCTTTCTTTCTTCCCACATTTGTGTGCCTGGTTTTTGTTTGTTTTAACAGAGCTGTTGAAAAAGATGGTAGTCTTAAAGAAGCTAAATCTCCTAGCTTGTTATCTGGGTCTGGATGTGTGCCTTTGTGTCTGCAGGGAGATGGGTGTCAAAATGTGCAAGACAGCAGATGGTGTTGTAATTGAAACTTGCTCCTTTTGTTCATGTGTGAGACATCGTATCTGCTATCTTACACATTTTGGCACCTACCCAGCAGACACCACTGGATATTGAGTATTATGTTCTATATGCAAGAAAACTGTCTGTCTGTCTGTCTGTGTGTGTGTGTGTGTGTGTGTGTGTGTGTTTAAGAGGGAGAACTACTTTATTAGAACAAATATATTAGGAAGATCTATATTTTCCCACCTGCTAAACTTGCTTCTGCATTTCCTATCCTGAAGGATATTGATATGACCACAAAAGGGATCAGCTCAGAAAGTAGCCAAGGTTAATCACCATTTAGCCTGGAACAAGACATAAAGTGTGCTTCATCACCACTCCAGATTCCTGGTAAGACTTCAAATGGGTAATTCCCATTCAAGAGGAAAATAAAAATCAGTACTGAGAAGTGTTGTAAAAGAAAAAGGCAAATAAAAAGGTTAGCCCCCAGAGGCCATATTCATACTTACTGGATGACTCCATGGGAACTCAGATATATGGCACTACATAGATGGTAGATACAGATACATTATGTGTGTTGCATACATGCACACTCCTCTAAGTCAGTGTTGATTCCCGACCACTGCCTGCACAAATTCTTGCAATTTACCTGGCAACATTTTTCTTAAATGGTTTGCCCTTATTTTCTTTCTAGGGCTGAGAGAAAGGACTGGCATAAGGTTCCCAGCTAGTTTTGTGCTTCAGATGGGACCACAACTCCTGATCTCCTAGTTTCTAGCTTTGTGCCTTAAAACCATTACACAAAACTGGCTAATCATCAGACTACTTCTGCTGACTGCCAGCTGACTGCAATTTGGTAATTTAAATCTCGGCAGCTCAAGGTTGACTCAGACTTCCATTCTTCCGAGGTCATTAACCAAGGACCCAGATAGTTGGGGGCAATATGCTGACTCTGTAAACTGCTTAGAGAAGGCTGTAAAGCACTGTGAAGTGCTATATAAGTCCAAGTGCTACTGCTATAAGGTCCCCAGTTAGCTTTGTGCGTCAGATGGGACCACAATTCTTGATCTCCTAGTTTCTAGCTTTGTGTCTTAACCATTACACAAAACTGGCTAATCATTGGACAACAAAGATTTTGCTTCCTGAACACTTGTGGGTGTACTAAAAATTAGCTGGTTTTGACTGCTAATCACAAAAATAATCTGTAATTTAGTTTATCATGTACCACTTTATAGAAATCTTCTGTTTTTACACAATGACAATGTCTACCCTTCAGTTCTTGTTGGCTATGCTGCACATGTGAAAGTAATATGGAACTGTTGATGAAGGACATGCACATCCAATATACCAAGTATAACTGGAATATCTGTGGAGATCTAAAAGTAGTGGCTTTGCTACTTCAAATGTACCTCAGATATAAATGTGTTTAAAAAAAGGTCATTATAGTTAATTTCATATTTTTCAACATTCCTACATGATACTGTCAAACTGAAATTATATTTGTGTGTTCAGTTTGAAGGAGTCTATCATAATCACCAAAAGATTTTCAGGAAGCAATATTTTTGGGAGAAAATGTTGCCTACTTCAGTCATTGATTTTCTACTGGTATTTTCTAGCCACTCAGCATCTCAAACATCAATATAATAAATTGTAGTCATTTATGATAGCACTAGTAATGTTTGGGGAAAGATAGCAGTGACAAATCATATCCAAGAATTTCACAGAGAAATTCACAGACCATTTTATTACATAGCAACAAGTTATATTGTCTTAAAATAAACTTTCCTTGCCTGATGCCCTTCAAATGTGCTGGGCTTTAATATCTACATTTTCTACCTAAGATGACCTTACAATACCTGAAATCAAACATACCGGAATAGGAATTGTCTATCTTAGAGTCTGTCACAATATTGACAAAATTTTAGTTGTTCATTATGTAATGAGGATACTCTTCTACATACTTGCTGAATTTTCTAAACACTACTCTTTCCTGAGATCAATATATCTGATGCAAAAATTTTCTTTTCTAGCATTTACCCCTCCTTTTTTGTCCCAATTTGTTTTTCAGCCAGTGAACATTATAAAGTCATCTGCTGTTTCCCAACACAACTGCAATGCAGTGTCCCTTTCCATCACTTATTTCTAAAAGCTCAACTTCCACCTGATTGCATGAATAAACTAATATTCCTTGAAGATCTGAAACCACTAGATGTGTGAGAAGTAACTGAAAAATGAACATACCACATCTGAGAAATTCAATTACACAGTTATACAAAATTACAAGAAAAAGGAGAATGTAAACAGAGCTGACAGGTTTGTAAAACATTTGTCATTCTTTACTATATTGCTGTATAGACCATGTTCATATTCACCAAGAGAAAAGAATTTAACCTCTAAGCACTTACCTTCCTAGAAATTCAATATACACATATCAGGTTCAGTTCCTAGGGAGAAAACTGCATGATGAAAATTACAACCTGAAGACAAAGAGAAAAGAGACTTTATTTTCCTTCCATGCTCTGTATTTAGATTATGGATGTGTTATGCTTACTTCATCTGCATAGTGTTTATTACTGATAAAATCCAAATATTTTTGCATGACTACATGCTTATTAACATTTCCCGTGCTTATGGCAATGCTTCTAATTTAGAAAAATGAATTAATTTATTTTCCTAATGATTCATCAGTAAGCTGTATAACAAGCAGAATGCTTCCAAATGTGGTTACCATACTGACACTCAGCTAAAGAATTAGCAATGCAAAAATGTGATTCTTACATTTAGTGTATTAAAAGGGGGAGAAATCCATCTTTAAAAAAATAATTAGGCAAATATCCATGTTCTCTGTCTCTAGACACATTTCCAGCTGTTCACAGTACATGTTTCAAACAGCACATCTTTTAAAAAAATTTCTTGGAAAATATGGGTTTAAAACTTATAAAGCAGTGTAATTAATTGGTATTAGGATTAGAATTAATAAAAAAATAATTATAAAATTACTGCTAAAAAGACAATCTAAAATGTAATCTGTTGTATTTTTATCATATAGCAAGGCAAAGAGCAAAGATCTTCAGAATAAGGCCCCTTTTCTCTCAAAACAGAAGAAACGTGAACATGAATAGCACCTTTACTGGGAAGATAGGTAGAAAATTTAATGGGACAAGTCATGCTCTAAAATAAATTTGATATTCAATGACTGGAGGTCCTTTCCTACAAAAGGTACTGGGGATAAACTTATAAATCAGTCATTTAATATTCACTTTCATGTTTTGTTCAACATCCATTACCTTCCCTGTGATGTGTATGTCAAGGCATTAAAAGTTGAATGGAGGATTGTATTCATGTGTTTTTCTATCTATGTCTAAAAATTGGTGCCATCACTCACTCAGCCTTTCATGGCAGCTCACATACAGGAAATTGGATCATATTCTAGGAAAGAATTAAACCATCAGTTTTGGTTTTACTTGGTTTCTCATATTTAACAGAATAACACAGTTGGAAGTGACCTTGCAGGTACACCCCCCTGCTGAAGCAGGAGACCCTATACCTGTGATGGTGAAACTATGTCACGTATGCCACAGGTGGAACGCAGAGCCCTCTCTGTGGGCACGCGAGACGTCACCCCAGCTCAGCTCCGCCTGACATGCAAGGGTGCCTCCCACTGGCCAGCTGGTTTTTGGGTCTCTGCCTCATATGCACGGGGGGCGGGGGCATGTGGGAGATGTGTGTGCATGCGCAGGGGTGCATGCAGGGGATTGGTGGTGGTGGGGGTCACACATGCATTGCATTATGGGTGCGCGTACATGCATGCACTTTCAGCACTCTGTGCCAAAAAGGTTCACCATCACTGCCCTATACCATTCCAGACAAGCAGCTCTCCATTCTCTTCTTAAAAGCCTCCAGTGGTGAAGGCTTTTGAAGGAAAGCCATTCCACTGGTTAATTGTTTTAACTGTTAAGAAATTTCTCCTTGGTTCTAGGTTGCTTCTCTCTTTGATTTGTTTCCATCAATCTATTGTTTCTTGTCTTGCCTTCTGGTGCTTTGGAAAATAGGTTGATGCCTGTTCTTAGTTGCAGCACCTCAAATATTGGAACGCTGCTATCATGCTCCCCCAGTCCTTCTTTTCACTAGACTAGACATCCCGAATTCCTGAAACCGTCTTTTCTTATGTTTTAATTTCAACCCTCTAATCATCTTTGTTGCTCTTTCCTGAACTCTTTCCAGAGTCTCAACATATGTTTTTATAAAATGGTGACCAACACAGGATGTAGTAAGTGTGGTCTTACTAAGGCTTTAGAAAGTGATACTAGTACTTCACGATCTTGTTTCTATCCCTCTGTTTGTATGTATTTCAGTATATTCCCTTATACTGTATTCAGATTTAATGTTTCCTCTTTCTGCGAAAGGTGGAGGTACAATGTCCAGAGTCTGGAAGTGGGCTATAAGAAAAGATAATGCTCATTCAACTTTCTATGTTAGAACAATACATGATTATTACCTTCACACATAAAGAAATTCAAAATAAGAGCCATCACACATTAACGTCCAATGCGTTATATTTTCCACAAAAGCTGTCATAGTTTTGCTCAGCATCCTATGACCCCTCTGCTGGAGATGCAATCATACAAAAATGTATGTTACAATCTTACGATGCAACGACAAGCAGTTACTGCAAATGTGCAATGCTTGCTGAACTCAGGAAGGCATGGAAGAGAAAATGATAATCCAGTTTGAACAAATAGCCAGGGCAGCAGAACTCAGTTGGATGGTATTTTAAATAATGTCCTTTTTTAAAAAAAATACTGTAGTGATGGTTCCTGTATTCACAATCGATTTCTATCCAGCTAATCAAGAATCCATTGTGAAGCTCTCAGTTATATTTTGAATATCTTCAGTTCACATTTCTACATTTGTACAGTTATTATAGGCTATAATTTAGCTATAATTATTGAGAATAAGTAGGCATAGATGGAAAACATAACTCACATATCACATATGTGTCTCTGTGTCTCTGCATATAATATCTCAAACATTTTCATACCTGGATGCAGGGGTGAAATCTAAAAATTTTCCCCACTGGTTCTGTGGGTGTGGCTTATTTTGTGGGCATGGCTTGGAGGTCAGGTGAGTGGATGGGCGAGCTTTTACACTTTACACAGAACACAAAAAACTTTTACACTTTACAAACACACAACACAAAACAACA
>JANHFT010010410.1:227397-238408 GCA_032467955.1 Pseudoxenodon macrops | reverse complement strand
CGGTTCTATGATGTCACCAGCTGCTTGCAACCTACTCTATAGAACCGGTGCGAACCGGTAGGATTTCACCCCTGCCTGGATGATACAATTGAATATGGCATTTTGTCTAACCTCTGATCTAAGGTAATTAACTCACAGCCTGAAGCCATATAGGATTTATTTTTATAAACATCAATTTAGGGTTGTTGTTATTGTTGTTGTTTGTATGTTATATGTAAACAATGCCCAGTGTTCTTGGAGGAAACATTTCCAGTAATAAATGAAAAAGAGCCCTCGCTTTTAAAAAGAAACTATCTTTTCCTATAAAATAAAAACATATATTTTTATTTGATTGATTGATTGATTAAATGAAGCCCATCTCCCCTACAAAATGACTCTGGGCAGCTTTTTCAGCATGTGAAAAAAGAAAATTGAAAAATTACTGGAAAGGGTAAATTAAAAAGGAGCTTCTCTTTACCTATACTTTTCTTAGTCAAATACAAATCTTCCACTATATGTTTCAAGATTTTCAAAAGAAGGGAGAGTAAAAATACAAGGCAAGAAACTAATTAACAAGTTAAGAGTTAGTGAATGCCTTAATGTTTCGGAAACAGAGCAAGTCCTTCCTTAGGAATCCAGTTTGCTTCAGAATGTGACTAATGGATGAACTGAGAAAATAGCAGGCAATCAGAAAGCAACAATAAAGCACCTTGCCTTCCCTCTATAATTTTATACAGGCTTATTTTAAATCAGCCAACCAGACTAAATAAAGAAAAAGAAATCAAGAAGTAAATTTTGGGCATACAGTGGTCATATTGTATATTGATAGTACGAGATTGAGTACCCACGTTTTTATTTCTCATTTTAATGAACTGCAAGTTTCTTCATTAGTTCTCTGAATTTTTTTTGCTGCAGTTCTGCCACTTTATCCCACATGAGAAAGGTGTGAGTACCCAAAGTTAACCCAACAAATAGTATTAGTATTCAAACTCACCTTTAAAACAAGAAAGGAATAACAAACAATCCCAGCAGAAATCAAATTTATGTCCCTCACCTCTGTCAAGTTTAATTATCTTTATGCTATTTAAAATAAAACCCCATTGGGGTACCATCAAGGTCTCTGTTTTGTGAGCCTATTGCTACTTTAGCCATTGTTCAGGTCTTGCTGAGTGCAAATTACAGGAAAAACAATAATATGTTCACACCTGCTGGACCCCTGACTCAAGGTACATGGCTCGGAGTTCCACACTTCAGCAGTTTGCAATTGATTAAAGCATCGAAGATCGGCTGCTTTCCAAACTAATTAAAAAGAGGTTCCAGAGAATGTTTGTGTAGTAACCAAGATAATGAATGTGTTCCATAATATATGCATGAATAAATAAAATGTATTCAAATATGTACTGTATCCTTGGGACAAAACGGTAGTTATCAGAATACCTATAGAGCTCCCTTCTAAAACTGAACACTATCTCACAAATAAAGGTGAATCTACAGGATCTAATCTGGATCGGTCACCAGGACCAGAGATTTAGTCTTCCAAGCTTTTGAACTCGTGCTGGAGCCCATCCTCAGGGAATTTTTCTCTAGCACAATGTATGCTTTGGGCTATTCTGATGGTCGGCAACCTGCAGCTCCAGAGCCACATGCAGCTCTTTGGGCCCTCTGCTGTGGCTCCCTGTCCCATCACAGGTTGGCCCCACCCCTTGCACCTTTTATTTCTCTTTGGATATTTTTAGAAATTATGGCTGAGGAATGATCACCAGCCTCAATGGAGGCTTCCCTTCAGCCCACCCACCTCCTCCCCTCGCAACTACCTGGCTGGCTGTGGCTGAGCCACGAGTGTGCACACTCATGGGGAGACCCTCCTCAAGCAAGCACCAAAGTGCAGGAAAGACACATGTCGGGAGCCGGCTGCTTGCTTAGGGAGGGTCTCCCCACATGTGTGCATGCTCCCAGCTCAGTCACAGAGAGCCAGGGGGTTGCAAGGGGAGGAGTAGAGTGAGCCGAAGGGAAGCCTCCACCGCAGCTGGTGATCGTTCTTCTGCCAGCCTGGATTTCCAAAAAGAAGAAATAAAAGACATAGCGAAGCATCCCAAAAAGACCTTGCTGGCTTGGTCCAACCACATCAGAGAGGGGGGAGAAAGAGAGAGAGACATAGAGAGACACATACAGGATGATACACAGAGTGGGTGAGAGAGACAGAATAGACACACACAGTGATACACAGAGAGATGGGGAGAGAGAAGGGAAGATAGGGAGATGGGGGGAGAGAGAGATACAGACAGAGAGAGACACTCTGTGTGTGTGTGTGTGTGTGTTTGTTTGTTTATATGTGTGTGTGTGTGTTGCTCTCTTTGGCTCCCCAACTCTCTACTTGTTCTCACTGTTGGAAAACTAAGCAAGAAAATTCAAAACCAAACCAGAAGTCAGAGTCACACGTGGAGCTACGAGATGATTGCAAATGAGTTCCGAATGAGTTGCTTCTTGCAACTCATACATCCGATAGCTCTTTTTAAAGTCTTCTGGGAGCGTCCAACCCCTCCCAGCCTTACTCCCAAGTAGCCGTTTTCCTTCACAACTGCTCTTGTCTTCTAGCAGCTCTGCGCATCTGCACATTAGGGACTGGCACTCCCTGTCCCTCTGCATCGCTGCTATCAGACCCCACAGGCTCCAGCACACAACTCCCAGATGGCGCTGGCTCCATCTCTGCCTCTGATGCAGAGACCCCATCCAAGCCTTCCCTAGACTCCAGAACTGACCCATATTCCCCTCTGCTGTCCGACTAATCTGCCAGTTCTGCAGGCTGCTGGTGAACCACAACAGTGACATACACAGACAGAAACATAGAGAGACGCAGAAAGAGAAGAGGGAGAGAAAGAAAAAGAGAGAAAGAGATAGACAAAGAGAGAAATGAGAGGGAGATAGATAGAAAAAGAAAGACAGATAAGAGAAAGATAAGAGGAGAGGGAGATAGAGAAAAAGAAAGAGATGAAAGGGAGAAAGATACAGAGAGAGGGAGAAAGAGGGAGAAAGAGATTTAAGGGCGGGAGAGAGGGAGAGAGGGAGAGGGAATTACCTATTTCCCATTATGGATCCACAAAACCTGGGTAGGCATGGCTGGGGGGTCATGTGACTGGGTGGGAGTAAGTGACATTGAGTTGGCCACGCCCACCCAGGTTTTGTGGCTCTAACTGGTTTGTATTCTGTGGGAAACGGGCCCAAGTGGCTCTTTGAGTGTTTAAGGTTGCTGACCCCTGGGCTATTCTATGTGTGGTATTTATATGGTGTCTGGTTTTGTGTGGCTTTTTAGTTGTTGATTGGGATGTTGATGTCTGGTTATTAAGTCATTGGCTGTTATTTCCTTATACTACCAAACCCTTACCTCCTAAGTACTGGATAAGCCAGTGGGAACTCAACACTCCTGTTGACTGATGAGGGTCCCATTGCCCAGGCTTCAATCACTTCCCTGGCTGTTTTAGTACCTGCTCACCCAACAATCTTAGTAGTTGCAAAATTGAATGCATGTCCTTGTTCATAGCAATGTGAGACTACCAATGGGTTTGGGTCTTCTTGTCTGACTCCCTGCCTGTCCTACATAGTCACAGGGCAATTCATGTAGGGGATATGGAAGATTACATTGGAAGTATCTGCCACCTTCAAACAATCTGTATAGTGTATAATTTGTCCTCATATGGTAGCCTCTGGCTGGTGTATGATGCCCACTTGCAGATCTCAGAAGCTGTGTTCTACTGCTTCTTAAATGTTTTTGGTGTATGGCAGGGCACACCATGTAGAATAAGCTATCTTTTACTCCGGTAGGGAACATAAGGACATTTATATAATCTCAGTAGTAGTAGTAGTAGTAGTAGTAGTAGTAGTAGTAGTAGTAGTAGTAGTAGTAGTAGTAGTAGTAGTAAGTTTATCATGGGCATGTAACTAAGTATGTTGTAGTACAGACATAGAACTAAATTATAACTAATACTAATAATTGTCAACATTACAGTATAAAAGAAGAAGTGTCTTGATGAAAAGACCTATGACCTATAACACAATCAGCATCTGTACAATAAAATTAATCCTTTTCATTTAAAAGTTTCAGGCATAGGGGGAGATTGTTCTAGAAAATTATGCTTAGCTTGCCAAACACCTGCCATCACATTTTCATGAACAACCTCTCCTATGCCTGAAGAGAAAGGTTTTCGATCAGTGTGTGCTACCTGCTCTAACCTATGCCAGTAAAACCTGGATACTAACCTTACAATCAATACAAAAGCTACAAGTGATGCATAGAGCCATGGAAAAATACATGGTTGGCATTACAAAACAAGACTTGCACATGGATTAGAGAACAAATGAAAGTATACAATATCATCACGAGAGTAAAAGAATTGCAATGGAAATGGGCCGGTCACATAGCAAGAAGAACTGATGGCAGGTGGATCCCACTTGATAAAAATGGATCCCACTTGATAAAAACGTCCACGAAAGAGACCTAAAACAAAATGAATTGACGACATCCGCAAGTATCCCGGGTCCAATTGGCAAAAGAAAGCTCAAGACTATATTGATTGGAGAAATGTGGAAGAGGCCATCATCCTGCAGTGGATAGACAATGGCTAAAGTGATGATGATGATTTAAAAAAAATTAAAGTTCAAGAAAAAGCCATGCCATTTCTGCTTTTCAAAGTTGAAAAGAACTGTTGCCCAAAGCAATTCTGGTGGGAACTGATTCCAAAGCACCAGAGGCAGGTGAGAAAAGAGCAGTGGTGACATTACTCTTGGAGTTCTTGAAAAAAAATTCAGAAATTTGCCTTGGTACTGGAATGATGAGCCACCAGCAGAACATTCTGGCCAATTCCATGCATAGGAATGAAGTCTCCACACTAGAAATATATGCTGTCATCTTTCACAAATCCCCAACCTATGAAGGGCAACAAAAAGGGGAAGAAAGAAAGAAGACACAAGGAAAATCCAAAATTATATGACCAATATCATTTTGAATATGATTCAGTGGATTCAGATTCTGAGTAATCCAGCAAATCCTGCTTTAAATCAGATGCTTAGCTCTTTCCATCTGTTATGAAGTATACATTCTCTACAATCCTTATCCCAAATATGCTTTTTCAAGAGACAACTGGACTTTCTTGTTTTTCTCTGAAGACATTTTACTTCTCATCTAAGAAACTTCTTCAGCTCTGACTGGGTGATGGGGAATGGAAGGATTTATATTCCTTACAGACAGCTGGTCATTTGCATTATTTTAGAGAGTTGTTGAGGCCACTTGGAGGTATATCTGTGTCCTCAGGATCACCTGAATAGTACAAATGATTGTGTACCTTCTTAGAACTGCAAAAAAGAATATGTTGTAGGCTGGAGATAGATGATGTTATATCCCCCCCTCTGTTGAGAGAAGGCTGTTTAATTTTGACATAGATGGCCTCTTTGACCCCTCTTTCAAACCAGAGGTCCTCTCTATCCAATATGTGGGCTCCACACCAGTGGTGGGATTCAGTTACCTTTCCTACTGGTTCACAAATGTGAGCACATGCACCTCATCTGTGCATGCGCATGGGCTTCTGCGCATGCACAGTGCTCGCACATTACATCCAGGCGGGTGGGCAGAGCCTCCCACAGTCACCGCTACCAGTTCACCTGGTCTGGAAAGAACCAGCTGAATCTTACCACTGCTCCACACCCATTTGCACTACTCAGGTAACCCTGAGGACCCAGATAAACCTCCAAGTGGCCTTAACAACTCTCTAAAAGAATGCAAATGACCAGCTTTCTACAAGGAATATAAATCCTTCCATTCGACACCATCCAGTCAGAGCTGAAGAAGCTTCTTGGATGTGAAGGAAAACATCTTCAAAGAAAAACAAGAAAGTCCAATTACCTCTTGAAAAAGCATCTTTGAGACAACCATGACCTGGAGACTGACATTTACAATTTTTATATTATTTTCTATCTATACAAATTTGCAGCTGAGTTTTCCTGCTTTCCATTAACCATAGTGACCAGATACATGTAAATCTGTTGCTTATTTTTGCTTACTTTCTCATTTTCCCAACCATAAATGTGTCTCATCCCACTGTATTACATCAAACTTACCAAAATTATATTTTATTGTTTATTTATTAGTGTTTGTTGATTGGATTCTGTGCTTCTCTGAGTCATTTTGGAATTGTCTGCAATTTATGAGAGTGGTGTCCTCTTATATAAAGCAAAACTATGGAGGAGGAATTATATAGATGACTTTCAGAAAATTAAGAAAGTTTTTTTTTTACTAGTGATATTTTCAAGGTGTAATCTTATGATGAGTGTCATTGTTCTTGTTCTCACTTATATGACAGGAAAATCACAATAAACAAAATTATGAACATGCTCCTTTGAAACTTCTGAATTGTGGTTCTGAATTGAACTATAGGAAAACAGTGACACCCACTGGTCAAATTCTAAAGCATTTCTTAGGCAGATAATGTCTTTTCCTTTGGATAAAGAATGCAGCATTTTTTAAATATTTAACAATCTCCTGCACTGATGTAGAGATTTCAACAAATTGAATTAATTCCAAAGAAAAATGCACATGAACAATAAACACACATTTGTTTTGAATTACCATAACTTTAATTGATGTCCTACAGAACAAAATAGTTTTGTTCTATTTTTGCATAGAATTTAAATACCAAAGAAGGAAAGGGTGTCACCTCATTGTAAATGCATTTTTAGGGCAACAACTAAAATACTTCTGATCATCTAGAACTGCAATAAACATCATATCAACTTTGCATTGTTTCATGCTCAATTTACACTTCTCCAAAAAGATAAAGTGCTGCAGACTCAGTGCTGATCTGGCCTTTGTTTCTTTAAGAAAGAGAAATTATAAAGATGCAGCCATCCAAAAATGTTAGGGTCCATTTCACAAACATACAAACTGAACAGAACACTAGTCAGATTATCAGTCCCACATCAGATCCTTAAATCCAATATGTCTCCCCATTTCACTTCAGTTCTCTTGGCTGCCCTTGGTCTATTTTTCATTCTCAGACTTGAATTGATCTTCTGCTTTTTCTCATAAACACACAGAAATGTCACTGGGAATAAGAAGTTCATTTTGCTCAGACTGCTAGGGCCTATTTTCATAGAGAACATTCCAGGCAGATCAAGAAGCTTTCTTTTAGCAATACCATGAAAAAAGCAGTTGCTTCATTATTTACAAACAGCCAATCATTCTCTCCCGTAATGTTCTTTAGTTTCAAACTTCAAAACAAATTCACCGTAATAGACCTGTGCACATTAATTAATCATAATTCCTTAATCTTTTTTTACAAGAGGAACTAGAAACTTGCCTCTTTAAAAGAATAATAAATTACATTTACTCTGGTAATATTCAAAGGATTCTGTTTCCAGAACCATATATGCAGATTTGTGACATAATCCCAAAAAACTTTAATAACTTGACTGTTCCCATTGGTACTCGGCTAGGACTTTAGCTGCCTTGTATAAATGTTATAATAGTGATATTTTTTTAATGTTATGTTTTTAAATGCATTGCTAGTTGCCCAAAATCTCAGAAATGAGATGGATGGCTATCTCTTTTAGTTTAGATGAATTTGGCAGAGAAGCAAGCACATTTATTAGTTGTAAGGATGGTGTCCCAATGTTCTTCAACATTGCTTTGCTATAATTAGAGATTATGTTTTATCACAATCCCAGATTATGACAATGGTTCTATTAATGTTTAAGCAACAATGAGAAAATAAGAGCATAGATCCCCATCCTGTGGATGGCCCTGACTCTCACACATAAAAAATTATCCTTATTAAAATTGATCCAACCAGATCCAATTGTTACAAAGGAAACACATTTTTTTTCAGTTCTTTGAAATGCTATTTTTGCTTAAAGCTGGTTTCAGATTCTTCTTCTTTCATCTGCATCCCACATCCCCTTATCAACAACTCCTGCGTATTAATCGGGGGGAGAACATTGTAGACTGAATTGTTCTCTCCCTTTAGGAATCAGGGCTATAATCAGCTTTTCAGGGCAGTCATCCTCGAAGAATATTCATTTCTGAATTGATATTTGCAACAAGCCACTTTTAAGTAAAGAAATTCACACGCAGAAATCCCCTACACAGCTTCCAAAAGGTCAGCGCAATGTCCTTTTGAAAGTTGTGTATGCCCTACTCTGCCAGAAAAACAAATGACAAACTGCAGAAAAGTAAACATTAAGATGTCATAAAGAAAACTAGTTTCCTGTCTAGCAAATGTATATGTCATAAGTCTATAGGTATCCCAAAAGAAAGTTAGATAAGGCAAAAGGAGGAAATGCAGCACCCATGGATTCTTATTGCATACTTGAATCTACAAGAATCTCCTTCCACATTTTCCTTCTTCTCCTTCTTCCACTGGAGACATTAGAAAACACTGCCGATAAGGAAGCTGATGTCAGCTAACATCTGTCTGCTTTTATAATCTTATATCAGGCTAAAACAGCCCCATCTGTCCTTAAAATTATGAATTCTTCCAATGTAAACTTCCTGATCAGTAGCACTTCTTAAACTTCCCATATCACATAAGACCACTATATCTGCTACTGTGGGGGGGGAAACTCCAAAAGCTTATCTAAAGTGTGTGAATTACTAATAACTTATTAAAAGCATAATATAAAAATGGATAAAAACAATAATAGAGGGAAAGTTAATTGTATCCCTTTGCTCTTGCAAATCTTGCCCTGGAAGATTTGTTAAAAGCCATATCTGTTTGTTATTCATAATGATGCCTGTACCTCAGTTGCCTAAAAACCACAGCTGAAGAACATTTTGTTTGTTCTCTGCTTTTGAGACACATCTCTCAGCTCAATTATCATTTCATTAATGTGCCTTGCATTTGAGACATATATATAAAATTAACCCCCATTAGGCTGTTTAGGGGTGGAGAGAAAGAAATTCAAGAGTTCTGTTTCCTAATAACCTTTAAAGCACGTAGTTGGTGGGACTTCTTTTTATCAATTAAAATAATGTGCTGTTCTGAAACCTTAATTAACTATATTCATACAGCAGATCAATTTCATTGTAAAATATCCTGCTTAATGTTCACCTGACTGAGATGAATGAAACAGGTTCTGATTAATATTTCCCATTAGTTTTCAGTTAATTTGAATCAAGATGGCAAGTGAGAGAAGAAATATATTTGGTGACCCACCTGAGAAGAGAAATTCCTTTTTATATCTCCTCCACGCTTTCTCCAATTAGAAAGTATATTTTTTGTCAACTGAACTGAAACCATCAAAACTGGAAACCATAAAAATTGATTGATTGATTGATTGATTGATTGATTGATTGATTGATTCATTCATTCATTCATTCATTCATTCATAATAACAGAGTTAGAAGGGATCTTAGGTCATCTAGTCCAACCCCCTGTCCAAGCAGGAGACCCTTCCCATTTCTGACAGATGGCAGTCCAAACTCTTCTTGAAGGCTTCCAGTAGTGAAGCTCCCACAGCTTGAAAGGGCAAAAGGAACACACCACATGGCTCTTAGGACTCTCCTTTTTTAACATTTTGTATATTCCCTATATATATACAAATCAGCTAAATACAAATAAGACAGGCCACCTAACTGTAAAGAAAGGAGTCCAGTCAGTCCCTGTATCTGCTGCCTATGGTCTACATAGTAGACCAACTTCCTAGCTGCAGTTGTGGTGTAATCATTCAGGAAATATGCTGTCTAGACCACTGTCTTGAAACCCTGAACACTGCCCAAGTGGGTGGAGTGGAGGAGGTCTGTGTATGTATGTGCCTTCAAGCCAGTGTTGACCCCTAGCAACAGTGACTTGAAGACACAAAGGGGAAGGGAGGGGAAGGGGAGATATCTGAGGCACCGTGGCAGCTTTTCACAAACCCTAAATGGGGAAGCTGGCAGGCAGTGGAAAACATAAAGAAAAGAAAAATATCTAAATTAGATCCACATTTCAAAAAAGAATCTCAGAAGTAAGAAAGATGTGCTCTGAGCAGTTAAACTGAATAGGCTGCTTCTGTGGTAGTTCTGTCTTTCTTGAGATTCATTGAGATGTTATGAGAGGAAGAACAGAACCACTAAGAGCCATATATTTTACTAAGCAAATATCCATTGCTGTGTATTCAGAAATAATCAGAGCTCATAGATACTTTTGGTCTCTTCAACAAGGCCTATTTAACTTGTAAAAATTGTTTGCTAAATTCTATATAACTTTTATCATTGTAGCTTTTTAACTGTTAATAAGCCTTATCAGCAAATATAAATCTCTTATTACAGATGACTGGAATGATGGGGAAAACTATAAACAGAGAAAGGAGAAACATTCACAGTTAAACCAAGTTTGAATGCCTGTTTGTTGCCAAAACCCTTTGTAAATACAGAGGCTTAACAGGTTTATGACCCTTCTTGTGATTGTATGTCATTATAACTGCTCTGCTTTCAAAAACAACAATTCCTTTTTAGTGCATAGTTTGCCATAAAATATACTTCCCGGTTCTTTTAACAGATTAATGGACAGAGCTCTCTAAAAAAATCTAAACTTGTAAAAGGACTATATACTGCTTGACAAATTCAGAATATACAGCTACAAGGATATCTCTATTGTTCTGTATCCATACTTATGGGGAAAAGATAAAAGAAATGGATCACAACAAGGTGCAATTTTAAATCACCATTCTGTTGCGATCAAGCCGTCCACTGATCATAATTATTAACAAGCAGTTCTTCAGTCTAAAACAGAGGTAACCTTTGACTTACAATTATAATTGAGCCTATAATTACAGTTGTAAGTCATGTCAGTTGTTAAGTGGGTCATTATGTGACCATGACTGATTTTACAATATTTTTTGCAGGGATAGACTATGGGTGTCTCACAACATTAAAACAAATAAAATATAAATCAAAATATACGATGATAGTGTTAGCCATCAATTCAGTATCTTCTACGCATGCTCAAGATGGCGCTCGACACCTAGTTTCCCAGCGAGGAGGCGATGGCGTTTTTCTCCTAATGGA
>JANHFT010010410.1:168486-194172 GCA_032467955.1 Pseudoxenodon macrops | reverse complement strand
ATCTTTCCAAGCAGCCACCATGTTTCCAGTGTCTTTTTCCCCACTTGGAACTGAACCTAGATGGATATTTCTTCCAACAATCAGAATTAAAACTGAATACCCAATTTGGTCAATTTGTGTACATGGAATATTGAATTGCATTTTACCACATTCTGCTCGGTAAAATGTCTTGGTAAGGTGTTGTATAAGATGTTGGGAGATCCAAAATACCTTTGCTGTTTTAAAACTAGCTGTTAAATTTCTTGACTGAAATATTCAAATGTAAATTTACTCTTATATCTCTATGGTTTATATAGGATTGTGGGTATTGTTTTATCACCTGGATTTGCTTAATGTTTTTGGTGGCTCCAGAGTAAAATATGGTGGCTACATACAATATTGGGCAACAGGGTAGGAAAGAGATTTTCAGTAGTTTATGCTTATGTTCCCAGAAAAGATGGTTCTTCTGTCCTAAAATGACTGTTTTTTTATGTTATCAGGAAAATCTGAGTTACTACTGGTATGTTGATCACTGTGCCTGGCAAATTGTAGTTGAAATATATGTAGGAAATATGAATTTCTACTGCCACCTAAATTTCACATGAAAAATGCATTGTTTTAATAGATCAAATAAAAACAACAAAAATGTATTATTTTGTGATCCACTTTATTACATATGTTATGCCACACTTAGGCAGCAGAGAGCAGCACTAATCATGGCTTGCTTTTTTATGAAATACAATGTTCTGTAGAAAGACTAAATACACTTTGGGATTAACAGTTATGTTTTGCCATGCTTTTATAGAAAACAGCCTTTTGCCTTGAGAAAGGTAAGTAGCAGGTTTGGATGATGATTTAGAGTTGAAAAACAATATAGAGGAAACAACAACCCATCCCAAGTGTTTCTTTTTTAATCAAATTAACATTTCACTCTTAAGTGATTGAACGAAAAGGATTTTTTCAATAACAAAATATTGCTTATAATCTATGCTCCTTTAAATGAAAATATTTTCAAAAATTAAATATTTTAATGCAAATTGAAAGAGAAAGCCTATATCACAATTTTTGCACTTTCTTCATACTTAGGGGTACTTAGTATATGCTATGTAATATTGCTACCTAGTTTACTTTTCTATAAGAAGGCAATCATAAGAGCACAGCGGAAATAGCAACTGAGGAGAACTCATAGCAAATATGCCCCGAACACAGCATGGAAGCCTTTTCTTTAAATATGGGACAAAAAAAATGTGATGGTGGGCTAGGCATAATTATGTAATGGCATTTCTTGTCACAGCTTCCTACTAATAATCCAGTGACAGTTGAATATAAACGGTCATTTCAAGACTATAAACCTTTTATAAAGTATTTTACATTCAGTCATTCTCATCTATCTCATTACATACTAGACTTTGGCAAAGGCTTTTTGTTGGAGATGGATGGCAAGCAGCAATTGAACTGGATGTCATCAACACAATGACCTCATTTCAACCTTTGCCAACATAGTCATGTCGATGAGCCCACTATGAAATCTTGCAGGTCAATTGACTATAAATCAAATATAGTCCATCAGTGTCATCTGTGTCACAGCCCTAAACAAAGTACTAGACTCCTGTAAAACAGCACAGCCAAAGCTCAATCCTGACTGGCAGTTCAGAAGAATACAGTAGTCAAGTATACTAAAACTGCTGAGGGGAAGATTGACCAAGGTAGTCTCCCCCATGCAGTTTCTAAAAAATATAATCCCTCAAAACCACCTAGCAACTTCAGCAACCATATATTTGAAATCCGATTCAAATAGGCTAAATCAATATCATTTGAATGAACCTACAGCTGTAAAACTATTATCTTGATCACATTTTATAGGAATGTAATAATTCCTAGAATATTTAAAGACTGCCCTAACTGTGCAGATCTCCTTGGTCAAGGGAGGGTTCTTTGGTAGAAATTATTGTCTCCCTCATGCTAGGACATAATCAGCTTCCTCCATTTATGCATGGTATCAGTTGCATGCTAGCTGATTTAATCAGCCAGTCAAGCAATTGGGATAATCCACATTCTTCCACATACCTTATATGCTTTCCTTAAACTTAAGTCAAAACAATGAAACAACTATTTGAAAATAGTTATGGACCCACAAATTCTACTGGATGAAACTGACCACAGACACCATGATAATTCTCTTAGTTGAACCACTGAACAAAACAAAGCAACTAAATGAGCACACAATAAATTGAAAAGATAATAAATGAGTAAGAAAATGAGCTCATAGATAGAAAAGTCATTAAAACACCCAAAAATGTAAGCAGTTATAAATTTTATAGTTATAATCAGTCAAAAATTATGATCTGTGCCAAATGATTTCATTCAATTATCTGTTTTGATCAATGAATAATGGTTAATCTATTTTGGTGGCTTGGCTTGCATTTGGGAAATAAGTGCTTAAATTTTAGGGCATCTATTTCTCTATATTATAGAGATATATGCAAGGATACTTTACAGAGTCTATAAAATATCCCTGCATATATCTTCTACAATGTCATGAAGAAATATCAGCATACCGGTAAATTAAGCATACTCAAGACTCTGAAATTAATAGCTCCCAAGTATCTCAATAACTATGGGCTAATTAAAAATCTGAACTTTGGAATCAAGTTAAAAATGTCAAGGATTAAAAAAAATATTCAATCCTTCCTAAAGCTAAATAGTAGGACAAAACAAAAGTAAATAAATATTTTTGTATATATTTTTTCATAAAGAAAATTTGGGTCCAAGTGTTTTCACCAAAACATTTATTTTTTAGATTAACAGCAAACAGTTTAAGCTTTTTACCTTTCAATTACATGTGTAACATAAATTATAATGTACTGCGCAGTGTGTTTGAAAGGATGTGGTTATGGCTTTTATATCAGAAAGGAAGCTATAGAACAGCACTGCCTGGATGACAGATGGAAAGATAAAGCACCTACATTGTTTTTTGCATCCACGTTTGAGACAGTTCAGTCTTTGTCTCTAATTTCGTTTTCCTGGTCTCATGTGTGGAGTATTAAGAGCAGATCCTTTTTCATCCTGGAATTTGGATAATTACATGCTGGCAATGAATAACTGTGTTCTTCTGGAAGAAGAACTGATCAAAAAATCCCAGCAAAAGAGAAGAACATCCCCTTCCAACTTTAAAGTTCGATTCTTCGTCTTAACAAAATCAAGACTGGCATATTTTGAACATCGGCCTGGGGTAGGTGTGCTATTATCCATGAAGTTTCCTAGTTCTGTCACTCAAAATATACAGAGGTTCTTAAGAAAATGAATATTTCAATGGATTTTTTTACTGTTGATTTTTGTAGAGCAAGGATTCAAACTTTTACTCTGTTTAAAATTATCTATATAATGACTTCATAGTATGTGCCCTGTTGCATCACAGTTATTTTGTAAACAAGGCTAGTGACTTCCTATGGCTAACCTGGACAGAACAAAGCTTTCATCAGACTAATAATTTCTGATATGAAAAATAATAAATGTGTGAATTAACACTTTAACCTGTGCATTTGAGGGGGATCATAAAGACATAATGCTGTTTATTCTTTTACAGAGAAATGCTTTAATTTAGCCACAATGTTAATAGACATACAATAGTTCTGTATTTTTCACCCATTGTGTCTATGTCTTCAGTTTACACAAACTGATGTACATACAAGAATGTTGAATCTCAAGAGTGATAATCAGCTTGATCGTTCTCAAGGACAGTTTTGACTACAATTGAAAGATTTATTAGGATCTATATTTCTTATTGAAAACCAGACTTACTCAAACCCTGTAGGAACATACAGAGCCAATTTTTTATATGTACACACATATGCAACCATATCAGAAAAAAATGTCCTATGTATCTTTTTCAGGAAAATGGAGCATTCTCCATCTATTATTTATATAACTTCAAAGGAAGTTAATGTGCCTAATGTTATTTTTCTAAATACCTAGCAAATGAAATATAGACTAATTCTTCAGATCCCCAGCTTAGGGAAGTCCATCAGCCAACTGTCCAAATGCTTGGCAGGTAACCATTATCAGCTAAACACTTCAAATTTAGCTAACAAATTTGGAAGCCACTGCTGAAATTGTAAGTATTTTAAAATTATAGTTTCCTGTTTGCCACTTTATGATTGTGCGGTATATTTATTTATTTCTGAAACAGTTCTGAATTTAGAATCCTGGATATTCTTAAAATACATTTTTTGCAGATAATTCTTACAAATGGCTAGTTAAAATTGTTACCATTGTATTGCTTTATTTTTCCATAGAAGCTGGACTGTCTTCCTTTAAATCACTCATGAAAGTAGGATGAATGTGTTTTTTCTGGTTCATTGTTGGTTCAACTCAGCTTTCTTCCACTTCTTGCTCCGCAATATGTTTTTAATATCACAAATAGGAGGTGGTAATGGATGATAAAAAGGAAGATATTCTGAATAGGAAGAACAGTTTCCCTCTTTATTATCCAGCTAGACAGGTGAAGGGCAACATCTAGTGCCAAAGGTAGGAACTGTCAATTCAAGTGGGGATTCTTTTCTTACATTACTAGTAACTTTGTCTCATCACTTCTTAAGGTTGCAGAGATTCAAAAAGGAAGAGATAGAATACTGGAGTTAGCCCTGAATGCGCCTTGATTTACCTGTCAAAAGACAGATTATGTCTGAATCTCATGAAATTCTATTTGTGAGGCAGGTTGACTGAAAGTAAATATTGAAATAGATCTTGGAGTTATTTCTGTTTTAATTTGTTTTTTAATAAAAAAATATATGATTCATGTAAACCTTATATTCAATGAAACCAAGGATAAGGGCCCCCAATTTCCCACACATTTTCCTACATTTAATATGGAGTGTTAAATCTTAAAAAACAGAAAAGCAGAAAAATAAAGTATGATATTAATTATATTCTGAGAGGAACACCTCTGGTAAAAAGTGTAAATTATGTTCTGATAATATAAGGTGAGATCAGTACAGGTGAGATCTCATCTCATCTTTTAAAAGTATCCCAGAAAGAATTAGAGAGGTCTCTAGCCACAGCATCCATAATTATTTTTTCAACTACTGTATCTGTCCTGTACTTTCTCCTGTACCATCTTAGCTGATTGAAAGCTAATTTATATACTCCTAATAAGTTTGAAAACTGATTTATTAAACATTTTAAAAAAGAAAACAAATGTATGTTATTTTGCCAATGATTTAAAAGTATTATGTAGAGATTTATGTATTGTTTTGGTTTTACTTTAAGCCACCTAAAACAAAATATCACCAAATGCCCTAAAGGTGAAAAAATCAAGAAAGTCCAGTTGCCTTTTGAGACACCTTTGAGATAACCATGACCTGAATGATTGAGAATCTCCATTGATATCACTAAGTACCCTATAAATGTTCAGAAACTTTGTATTTTGTACTTTTATTGTTTTTTAATTAATAACAAAATAGGAAAATGCACTCTCCAATTCCTAATCCAAATAACATCAAACATACAGAAGGATCTTGACAGACTTGAACATTGGGCCTATCAAACAAAATGAAATGCAATGGTGAAAAAAGTAAAGTTCTACATTTAGGCAAGAAAAACAAAATGCACCGGTATAGTATATGTGGTATCCCGTTCAATAGTAGTAACTGTGACAGGGATCTTGGCATCCTAGTGGACAATCATTTAAATATGAGCCAGCAGCATGCAGCAGCTGCCAAGAAAGCCAACACAGTTCTAGGTTGCATAAACAGAATCAAGATCACGTGAAGTAGTAATACCACTTTACAATGCTTTGGTAAGGCCACACTTGGAATACTACATTTAGTTTTGGTTGCCACAATGCAAAAAAGATGTAGAGACTCTAGAGAGAGTGCCGAGAAGAGCAACAAAGATGATTAGGGGGCTGAAGGCTAAAACATATGAAGAACAGTTGCAGAAACTGGATATGCCTAGTTTAATGAAAAGAAGGACTAGGGGAGACATGATAGCAGTGTTCCAATAACTCAGGGGCTGCCACAAAGAAGAGGGAGTCAAGCTATTCTCCAAAGTACCTGAGGGTAGGACAAAAAGCAATGGGTGGAAAGTAACCAAGGAGAGAAGCAACTTAGAACTAAGGAGAAATTTCATAACAGAAGAATTAATCAGTGGAACAACTTGCATCCAGAAGTTGTGGGTGTTCCAACACTGGACGTTTTTAAGAAGATGTTGGATAACCATTTGTCTGAAGTGGTGTAGGGTTTTCTGCCTAGGCAGGGTGGTTGAACTAGACCTCCAAGGTCCCTTCCAACTCTGTTATTCTGTATACTGAGGCTATTTGCCTCAAAGATCAGTCAAGGATGTTTTCTGAACAGTATCTGCAATACAGTCAACCAATTTTCAGTAGGCTCCCATATGACTGATTTTAAGTTAAAGTAAATAGCAGGTGGTTGGAAGTAAATATTCTGCATCTTCTACACTGTATCTCTTAAACATTGGAACTTGATATTTGTTTTGCAAGGAGATAAAAATATCAATATTTATTGGTATGTTTCCATAAAGTAATAATTCACTTTTATTTCTATTTTAACCTATTTCTCTATGTAGTCCAGGCATATATAATTAGTTTGAATAACCTATACAAATCAGGCCCACTTTAAGAGTGAATGTGGCATAATTTAAGGCAGGTGCATTATACAAGCCTCTAAAATGTTCAAGTGTACTACTGTACAAAGATGGAAATGGACTAATATATGGATCAGGTTCAAGATCACGCCTACTGGTAGTTCTATTCTCTGGGTGACTTTGAGCCAGTCTCCCTCCCTCCCTCTCTCACCCTCCCTCTCTCACTCTCTCACCCAATTACCTTACAAGATTGTCATGCAAAATCCTTGGAGGTAGGACTGATATCCAGTCTGCAGATCTTCTCCAAAAGTTGTAAAATTTGTTGTAAAATTTAATGCTGCAAAGTTTTTTTCTAAACTGGAACCTGATATATAGTATTTAACTAAAAATATTCATTTGGGGGGGGCATGGTCCCATTTTTTACGGACTGCAGCTTGGAATACCAACTCATGGTATGCCATGGTATGACCCTCAGCATGAGAAAAGTAAGGTAATAGAAAATTACTCATCAATATATATTACATGCATCCTGATTGTGAGTCATTACACTGCATTTCCTCCCTATCAATGGAATGTGGGCTACAGTATTTTGACTTGCAAGGTACTCTCTAGACTGCATAGCTTGTATATAATAGTGTGAACATCCCTGGGGCAAATGTGACATCTGGTTACATTTATGTATTACTAGCCAAAATATGTCAAAACATAATGGCATGCTATTACGTGCAAGGAATATTTCATACGGCATGAGTAAAATTGGTCTCTATTTTGCAGAGGGTCAGGACTTTGTGGGATCAGGGGCTTGCGTTGCATGATCACAACTACCATCTTGACTTTTTTGATACTCTTCCCCCAATGGGTGCTCTGATCATACAGTATATACTTTTCCCTGCCTGCAATATTTTTATAGGTAGTTCTCTCCTTCATAGGAAGAGAGGCTAACCCATTTGGAAAGCAAACTCCTTTGAATGGAAAAATGGCCTTTTGAGAGGAAACGGAGACCTTTTCACCCCATATTAATCTTCCACTTAGTGATGATAATAGTTAAAAAAAATCCCCAAGGGAACTTCTACATTAAAAAAAAAAACCTCACTGTTATTCCATTGGCTGACTTACACTAATTTCTGACTTAATTTATAAAAATCGTTCCGATTGCAAAAGTGTAAAATTCAAAATGTGTCATGGAAGATATTTTGTTCTCGCCACCAGAACTGCAGCATTGGTTTAATTACGTAGTAAAGTGCTTGAATCTTACACCTGCAAGAATGTATTTAGGATAATACAATCAGTGCTCAGAATCCAAGCATCAAGAAGAGAAGCTTTTGTAACTAGTATATGATTAGGAGGGGAAAAAAGAGTACAGGTAGACCTTGACTTACAAGAGTTCATTTAATGACAATTCAAAGTTACGACACTGAAAAAACTGACTCATCACCATTTTCACACTTTTGACCGTTGTGTGCATCCTCACTGTCACATGACCAAAATTGAGATGCTTGACAACTGACTCATATTTATGATGGTTGCAGTGTCCCAGAATCATGTGATCCCTTTTTGTGACCTACTGACAAGTAAAGTCAATGGGGAAGCTAGATTCACTTAACAACCCTGTCACTAACTTAACAACTGCAGTGATTCACTTAACAAATGTTAAGAAAAGTTGTAAAATGGGGCAAAAATAACTTAACAAGTTTCTCACTTAGAAACATACATTTTGGGCTCAATTGTGGTGGTAAGTCAAGGATTACCTGCATTGTGCAAAGTAAATTAAAAATACTTAATTGGTTTACACAGTGCAGTTTATAAGTACATTATATTATATTCCCCTCACTATGCCAGAACATTTGGCCTGGGAACATTAATGCTGAAGTTAAACCAGATTGGCATTCTGGTTTTCCTTAAAACAGGAGTAAAGTAACTCAGTGAGTAACCAAGGGCAGATACTGAAGGATCTCTTATGCTCCTATGACTCTTCTGATACCTGTTTGAGCTCCATCTCTGAACAAACTTTTGGCTCCTGAGGCTACCTTTGGTGAAAAATAGTCTCTGGTTGTGCCACACAACTGCAGTTCCCTTCCAGAGAAAGCTATTGATCCTTGTTGGCAAATCCTGATTTACGTTGGTCTTTGTCAGTGAAATTAATTGGTTTTCTTTGGGCACCAGTTCAATGATCTCATGACTATGTTGTAGCGTGTTTCAGTTTGTCTGCTGTTGCCGTCTTTGTGTTTTCTGGTTTTAGATTCTATTTGGTAAATCTGCCTTGAGGGCCGTTTGCAAAAAGGCACCATTCTAATTTGAAAAACCAACAAACCTGAAAAGATTGGGAATACTTGTACTTCTGGAATTTACATTCTGGAATTTTGCCGAGGGCCAGACTGTTTGCCTATTAGACTGCAGGCATATGCATAGTTTGCATGCATACGTCAGTGTATGTAAGGTCAGATTTTCAGAGGGCGTGAAAGTTTTGTCTGCAATAGTAATTTGCATCTTATAATAAGGAAGCCAGTTATGAGATGCTGGTGGACTTATGCAGGGAGTTGAGCTTGGACACACATACCCATTATGAGTGCTTTCCTTCATGATGAGATAGGTCCTCATTGTGCACTGTATAATGAATTTTGAAAGACACAGATGCTTATTGTTGACAGTTTTTCTGGGGTTAATTCTTCCCCTGATTACATACAAACCTTTCATTAACGCTAATGGCAATTGCATGCTAAACGCAAGAGGAGAAAGAACTTTCTGTGCCAGGGATGACAATTACAATTTTAAAAGTCATGGTAAGGCTTCCTGTAATGAGATTATAATTATATTAGCAATTTTAGAAAATGGTAGCTGAGTTAGCTGTCTCTGGTAGCTGTCTCTGATAACATAACTCTTCCATGTTAAAAGTCATTTTATCTTTTCCTTCTTTAAGAAAAAGAATGTACTCTTTCATTGGAGCTAGGTATGTGTTGAGCTGTTCCAAAATTCTGAGTGACCTCTGAATTACAGACATATTCTACATTTATAGAATATAAAATCACACGAAAATGTGCAAAAACATAACTTCAATGTAATTTGGTGGTGGGACTTCGTGATAGCAGTGACTTTTGGGGATTCAGTCTCATTTGGTCATATCAGGGTTACTTATCAGCACACAAGTATTCTTTGGGGGGGAAATTGATGGTAGCATTTGAGGCATTTAACTGACAGTGCATTACAAAACAGCAACAGCTGCCTTATAAAAAGATACATTTAAAAAAATAGTACAGCCCATTCAGAAATGCCCATAGTGGAATTACAAAGACATAGAACAGCTGCATTTATAAAATATTTATTAAGTTATACAAAGCCTAGCTACACTGTGTATGATGAGGAATTAGATGGTATAAAAATACAGGATTCAATTACTCCAAATTTCTTTTCTAGTATATTGCATGATTTTATCCAAGAAACATCTCTCTATAGTAGTCCTCCCACGTCTTAGCTTTCAAATATGTTGAACAGCAACATTTATAATGTCCAGCCAATGTAATGTCCATGAGTTTTAAATCCAGTTAATTTTTTTTTTTTAAGAATGCATTTTAAAAATCCATTACTAAATTTTATATATGGCAATTATGCTATATACTTCTTGCGCTACCACTTCTTCTTTCCTTATAGTAAAGACCTTAAACAAGAACCACAGCTGACCAGATTTTCAGAAGTTCCATAATTCTCTCCTGAAAATCTGTAGCTTGTTAAACTTCCCTCATTTTCTTCCTGATCCAACTGTGTTTTCAACATTTTTATCAATATGTATAAACGGACATACAAATCTCAGTCTTGCAAATATAGTATATTTAGCATCTAAATATGTATTTTAAAATAGTTGATATCCTTTGCTTAGGCTATTGTATCGTGATATTCACAAAAGTCTGATACATGAGCTTACCTGATACATGAGTCAGATGAGTCTGAGAAAAAGTTGCTTCCCTAGGGTCACCTGCCAAACCTGCCACCATAGTTATTAAAATTTTGGTGCCAGAGAATCAGGTGTTTATCCCAAAGGTGCTTTTCAAAAGCTAGCTGGACTTTCTGCAGAAAAAGCTTCTTGGATAAGAAGTGAAACATTTTTAAGGAAAAAATTAAGAAAGTTCAGCTTTGTACCTTTGGAACAAACATGACCTGGATGATTGAGAATCTTCATAGACATCACTATCTTTAACTTTTAACTCCTAAATCATAATAATTATGCTTAGTATGGAATAATGACAGTCAAAAGTCATATATTCTAAGAGCATCTAATGTGAGGAATGCTGGAGTATATAACAACAGAGAAGCAACATAGTTAATTGTATATATAGGTGAGAGAGCTATGAGCAAGATAACATTCATATATAAGGGTGGTAAACCATAAAAGCAATAAGTCTTCAGTTATGTTTCTTTCCAATCTTATTTCTTACCTGTCAGGCTTCGTTTAGAAGCATGTACCTTAGATGATAGACATTAATTGTGAAAAAAATCCTTCTAAAATAATTTTATCATTTATTCTGTCTTTCCCTCAGTTATATTTTTATACAATGCCTTGAAACTAGATTTTTACATCTGATTACAAAGAATCAAACTTCATAAATTAACTAAACTAAATGATATATACATAACTTGTAAGGGGCAATAATATAATTCTAGATTTAAATAAGATTCTTATTTAAATTAAATTCTAATAATTTAAACAGATTCTTCTGTTGACATATATCTAAATGAGCAAAACATTCAGATATATTTCTGTAAAAGTTGTTCAAAATATATTACATGTTTTATGAGTTTAATTCTAAAGGAACATGTGTAGGATTGGTGGACTTAAATTGTCTTGTTTGTACATTTCACATATTGTATATATAACTATTAGGAGATCTTTTTGAACCCAGTGCAATTTACCATGGAATGGATGAATGAGAATGAGTTTTCATTATTGATCTGAACATGTCCAGAACATAAGAGAAACAGTTCTCAGACTCTAGATTTAGACAAGCATCCCTTTGCCATAACATAAATAAAAAAGACCTCTCTAGTAGTCCACTCCCAGAGTAATTAAGCAAATTCTTTTGGTGAAGCCTGCTGGTATGCATGCTTATCATTTCACTTACCCAGAGGCAGCACCAGATCAAATTTGACTGATTCTCCACAAAAGATGAGTAGAGCTGGACCTATTTAACACTTGGGTGGTAGACTTCAGCTGATATTTCCATAAACCCATCCATGCTTCTTCCAATATTTCCTGTTGTTCAGTTTCCCAATTGAATTAGCTTCAGTCTTTATTGAGTCTTTATCTTTTAACATTCAAAGGCTTAAGTGATAAATTTAAACCCCCAAGAATAATTTATTTATTGTGTCATCTTTTGAATGAACTCTTTATTTTTGTAGGTTACTTGAGACCATTTTTGCTTGAGACCAAACTTCAGGCTGGATTGGAAGGTTGGGGTGGGGAATCCAGGAAGAAATTACTAGCAAATCCTTCTAAACTGCTGCCAGTAAAATAGCAAAGAAGTGTATTATCAATTTCCCAAGAGCTGTGTTTCACTTGAAGAAGAGCTTTATTCTCTTTATGTTTGATAACAGAAGATATATCCCACACAGCTCAAATCTAATTTTAGTTAACTAATATGTCTGCTGCTTTAAACGATTCTGCCAAGTTGCTTCGCATGTTATCTGCCAAAATTATCAATGTACTTTTCTTGCATTTTTATGTATATAGATAATACAAACCTTTGTCACATGCACAGCATGTTAGTGCAGGTGCAGTAGGTATTTTAATTTATTGCCTTGTCTTTGTTGCTCTGAATTGTGTCTTGTGGTTTTTCAGAATTAAAACCACCATATGAGAGAAACTGAGACATCTTTTTGCAGTTCCTTTCCTGCTGTGCATTACTTGAAGCACAGTGGATAGCCATACATACTAAATCTTGGACGCTTTATAGGATCAGTTTTTATAATCATTATCTGTTGCACTAGTACATGGATAAGGAAAACAGTTCCCTAAAGATATGCTGAATTAAGACTTCCACAGTCCTTCTCAGTTGGCTTGTTTAGATAAGCTTGACAAGAGTTGAATTCCAAAATATTTCAAGGGCACTAGATTACCTGCCAAAGTTCTATGGATTTCACTATAGGGCCTAGAAACTAATTGTTATATTCGCTTCACTGGAGCCCTGAAGTAGATCCAACCTACAAAACATGTAGCTAGCAAGTTGTAGGAAGCAAGGAACTCGTAAAGTGCCAAATTGCAAATCACCCAGCGCATTCAATTTCCTATCAATTACTATCAAGTTCCACGGTGAAGGAATCAATATGCTTTTGGGATCTGCAGAGAGATGTTCAATTGTTCCAGTTTTGCAGTGCTAAGACAGCTGTAGTTCAGAAGAGATGACAGGGTGTTTTTTTTTTAGCATATTGACAAAAACTAGGGAGCTAATTGTAAAAATCTAAGGCATATATGGGCACTCAGCAGTTTGCAGCCCTCAGCCATTTTATATGCATTCTGTTTCCTGCTCTCTGCCTAATTAGTATCATAAGCAATTAAGCATATTGATTAGTGGTCTCTTCTCTTGTTTCTAGCAATGATCTTTGGGAGAATCTGATAGACTCATCATAATCCTATTGTGTAAATCTATATTTATCGTTCTCTCTCTATGAGATTCTGTAGGAATCCCACTAGAAGCAAACCCTTTCAACTGTAGTGGGATATCATTAATGCTTCAGAAAAATTTCTTGCTTCCCCGATCCTGCTAGTATTGCCTGCTTGTCTGAACTTTAAAATGTATGTCAAATCTAACATTATTGAAATTTGTCTCCCTCGTTTGTTTGACTAAGAGCCAGTGGCTATAAGCAGTGTAGAAATACATCCAGGCAATGTTTGTCATGTCCCCATGATTTTGCCATCATCTCATCTCCAGACCACAAGTGTCACAGGCTTAGGTGAAGCTTAGCCATATCATAACTGAAATAGTATTTTCCCTCTGATTCTGACACTCTCCTATACTATTTCCAAGGTGTATAAAATCTGTTAGGCATTGTCACCCATTACTTTGGAGGGAAGCTAAGCAGTGTTTCAAAACGCAGTCAGCTGAGACAGTGTCAGCACTATAAGGTAGACTAAGAAACTAATACCATGTAAGTATTTAAATATTTTCTATTTAAATAGTTACGGTAACACAATCTTGAAAATCTAAAAGTACTTCCTCTGTCTTTCCCTTTATCTTTGTGTGAACTAAGGAGAGGTTTGTTTGAGGCAGTTTTTTCAAGTTATTTTTTTCAATCCAGGCTCAAGCTCTGCTTATCTGATTGTTGCCTTGATAACAACTCTTCCTCCATCCTTCAAGGCCATTCCTTATGTCCTCTATGGATAGGATTCAACCATGAGGGCTGCAAATGCTATACTAGTATAGTTTACTGTCAATTCAAAGATAGAAATTAACTCAACACTGGGAATAGAATTACATTCTAATTCTCTCTCATAAGCAATAGATATCTTTCTACAATGATAAAGGATTAAGTTTGGGGAAGAGAAAAGTGAAGTATGAAGGATATATTTAAAAACTAGTTTTCTTTTGCTGTTTTTACTGCTTCCTTCTCTATAGAGCTTTCTTCTTTAGTTTTTTATAAAATGTCCTGACGATATAAATTATATTCCTAGGCTCCTATCATTTGACTCTTCTGTATTGAGATCAAGATTTATGCAACTTAGTTTGCTCTGTTCTGTATCGTCAAATAAATGTCTGTATCGTCCATAAATGTCCATAGGCTGGCCACAGCATCATAGTAGGTAACATTTGTAACCTTCCCTTATACCTACTTTCAGGTATCTATGTTTATGTCACATAATCCAGCTTTAATTTTGGGGAGTAGATCCCCGTACACAGATAACCACAAATTCAGTAACTAGCAGTAAAGCTAATAAAGTAGTAAAACAAATCTAAACAACAAACCTTCCCAGGAGAAATGTATTTATTGAAACAGAAACAGCTGGACTCTACTGTGATTTATTATTGTAAAGATTGAGATTCAGCTGGTCCTTGTATTTTGAAGGACTGGAGATTCAGCTCTAATTCAGCAATTATAGTTTAATAGGACCTGTAAATGCAGTTTTTATTGCTGACTGTATTCAATCTCTGTGATGAGATTGATTTTAAACTAGAGATGTTAAGGTGTCTATAGCAAAACACTTCTGAAATGCTCATAGTTCTTCTTCATCCCTTGCATTTTGTATTTTATCATCTGATGATAAAATCCTTAATAAATTATCTTTGTTGAATTATTTGGGTATTTTTCATAGGTTATCTTTATTTAGTTTAGTTTAATTTTTAACATTCAAGATGGCATTGTGAACTATTATAATAATAGTCTATAAAAAGAAAGCAAATAAAATCTCAAAATCTCTATTTAAGCATAGTATGGATCTGTTAAAAGTTTTGGACACAACAAAACAACAACAATGATCTTTAAAATTCTGGCAGATCCTACTAAAGATATTTTTTTTGCAGGGATTACTGAGCAGGTCTTTACTATAATGCCAAACTTTACAGGCAGGTGGGTTCCCATGAAGAGATGATCCAAGTCATATGCTGCATATAGCCTGAAAGTTTAAAAATAGCCATTTGTGTTTTTCTTATAAATAAACATGAAACCACAACAGCTGTCCTATAATAGGAAATTTACCATTTGACCAGGTTAGAATCTTTTTGCTGCGTTAGTTGCAAAAAACAACTTCAAAGGCACAGTGCTTTAACAATTTATTGCAAGAGATTAATCTAGTTGTTCCCAAAGCATAGATAAAAACTTCCAGGCTATATTAGTTTTTTAAAACAGTTGGGGATGGTGGAGGAGCCTGAATCAGTACAAAGTATTTTGTTGTATTTTAGCTGGCAGCTGCATTGGTCAATCTTATCTGGACTCAAAAGCTAAACTGTGTTGAGTAAGATAAGTACTTGGATCATTAGGAAATACCAGGGCTAAATGTGAAAATAGTAGGGAACATGTTTTATTGAAAACACTTGTTATTTTAATGTTTTTTGTAAAGGTTTTGAAAGATTGCCTTTTGAAAGTTTAAATTTGACTTACAGTACTTTCCATATAATATAAGCAACTAAATAATATGGTAAGTATGCGCTAATAGCTTCTAAGATACATGCAATTTTGGTTTCTTTAAGACATGCTGTGCTTTGAACGAAGCCAACAATTCAATTTTAAAAGATATAAAAAAAGGTAAATGGAATTATTTGTTATATAACTATAACAAGAGTTAGTGTATCCAATTAGAGGAATCAGTGAGTCCAGATGTTTAAAAAAGTGAACTATACTTATGATTTAAAAATGAAACTAATTCATCAGACAATATTATTTCAGATCTATTTGGAACCCTCAAAGAATATTTAAAAATGGATAGACATTTAGACATTCTTATGTTAGTGATTAAGAATATTCTTTAATTCACATGATTGGACTGGGTATACTGTAACTTTGTTTTTATTTCAAACTAAAAGATAGATATAGATATAATTTGGAAAAGAAATATTAAAGTATCTCCAATGTAATGTTGAATTATTTTCCTGAAATGTAGAATTTGCCATATTATGAAGAGTTTTATTTTTAGGTCCCTTGTAAGACTCTAAAAGGAACTAAAGGGAATAATTCTGTTATTTAAAAATTAATCTGCTGCTTTTAAGGAATAGATCCAGGTTTTGAGTTTATTATCAGTTTTTTAAAAGTGTTAGTGTTCTAATAAGTATAAAATGACATTAAGTTTATATTTGGTCCAGATTTAATCTCAATTTGGTCCAGATTTAATCTCAACATTTGAATTAATTCCATATAAGTATTTCTATATAGATCATTTGTTTTTGTTTATTCAATCATTGCTCAGTTCATTTAATCATTATAATATATTTAGATTTTAAATTTGTATGTTTTTTAGTTTTATTTTATTTTTAAAACTTATTGACTTCTTGGGTTTTATTTTAGAATACCTTTTTTTGCTCTTATTATTTATTTTTGTCTAAGCAATCTAGTACCCTGGTATTTCCTGATTTTTAAAAAATTCTTAATATAATAAAATATAAAAGAAAAATATTTCATTGAATAGCGATAATACAAAAAAGAAGATAAAATCTATGCCATCTGCAAGTATTAACAATCATATCAGGTCTGTTTGTTTGTATTTTCTATTTCTAAGCCCTCGGAGTTTGTAAGTAATAGAAGTTGTACCAATAAGATACTCAATAAATAATATTCTAATTCATCCCAATGATTCTTTAGCAAATTCAGCAGCTTTTGAATAATTGGATAAACATTAAAAATGAGGTGATGGAAATTGACAAAGCAAACTAGGTGACTGAAAAATATTACAGAAGAAGGGCCATGGCAAAACGTCTCCATTCTGTTGTCAAGAAAATTGTTTGACTATGTCTACATAATCATCAGGAATTCTTTTTCACAAGAATTCATGAAAGAATTTAGTGCATTTGAACATATGCAGAGTATTTTATGTCACAATAAATATTGATATGTATAAAGGATTTGCTGAAAATAAACCAGGGAGAGGCTATTTTCATATTTACAGTTTAAACTATATACTGTATCAAGACATTTTACAACTGACTGCAAAAGAAACAAAACAAAAACGCAATTATAACCACAGAGACATATTTTAGTGGCAGGCATATTTTGTTATCACTTGCCTGGTTTGGGGCAAAGTTTGGTTTGGAAGAAAAATCCCAGAACAGACTTATTCTGTAAATTGCTTAAATTAGAGTAATCCAAATTCAGAACCAATACTATCCAATTCTCTGCCTTTAGAGGATATGGCTTTGGAGATTGTGTCTTTGTGAAGCATCTTTTGTCTCATACTCTTCAACTCTTCTTCACTGTTTGAGCTTTAAAGTTTTTCCTCTCCTGTGTTGAGGAGAAATAAGCATCCTCTGATGCCTCATTGACGATGTTAGCAAAGGCATAACCAGGCCCAGCACCCACTTGTCAAATTTGACTGCTGCTGGCATGTTTCCACCCTGCCAATTGTTGGGTCATGCCCTTCATGTCTATTTTGGATTGGGGTGTAACCTGCAGAAGAGTTGATACTGTATTTCTGCTTGTGTAATGTCTAACCAGCGCTTCACCATGCCCTGTTCAGGCATTTTGCAAGATCCTTTTATATGTGGGTTTAGCATTCTTCTGGGCACACTTTTAAATAATGGATGACAGATAAACTGTATCAGTCCTTCTAAACTGTATGCAAATTCGCATATGGTGACTGTGAATGTCATAACCTATAAATAGAACGTAACTGGCAAACTAATTGGACTAAGTTGTCATCCTCAAGCATGGAAAAATATAAGCTATCACACAGCTGTGGGCTATGTAAGGCTTAATTATATGTGAGTGACAACTATGCCAAAATCTATCCTCCCATTTTGTGAAAGTTTTCTTCAATCAAAGATGCTTCTGGTGTTCTTCTTGTGATTGTATGATAATGCCATTTCTTAGGAATTGCATAATTAATTGTGTATCATTTTTGCAAGCCACTTAGATTTGTTTCTGATAGAAAAGGCATAAGATCAGTTGCTTGTCACATTAGAAGAATTATTCTGGAACTCCACATTTAAGGTCTGTCTGAAAGGAATGACAAAAAGTGTTACATCTCAGTTGCAGAAAAATCAAAGCAGGAAATCAGTTACTTTCAAAGAGGGCTGTGAATCATTCAAGCAAGGCATTAATGGACAGCAGGGTTATTATAGTTGTTGCTTTTTTGGCTTCCTGTTCAAGGCAGCTTTTATAGCAAAATATACAAGCCAATGCATTGATGCTTCCTAGATCTACCAAGGAAAAAGAGAGAGGGGGGAAAATCCCATTATTTCTCAGGAAATAAGTCAGCTACATGTTCAGAAATTTAATTAGACATTTCCTTAGACATTTCTTTCTTCTCTGTTTTTTTTTTATGCTGAAAATCATAACATGTCATTCATTGTTTTCACTTCCCTTGCTAAAATACTTTCCAGACACGAATGTTTAAAGGCTTGGTAGTGTAATGTCAAGTAAGCAATGAAACCAAATTGTCATGGACCTTACTTGTATTTTGTGTTTTCTTTCTTCTCTTAGAAAAAAAGAATTCTAAAGGGTTCAATTGAGCTATCCAAGATTAAATGTGTAGAACTTGTAAAAAGTGATGTCCCAGTTCCATGTCACTATAAATATCCTTTCCAGGTAAGTATCAACATACGTCATTACAATTATCCTAAATATAACCAGTACATCAAACTTGCAAGTGATGCTTACTGCTTTTTTAATTGACCAAAAGATTTAAGGGGTAAAAACTGCTTAGGCGGTGAGAGGGAAATTGTACCAAAAACAGCTTATAGCATTTTCAGACTTGTTACAGTTTTTGATGCTAATTGGCATTTTAAAAAAAGAATCCAGCTGCTTTGTACAATACCTTTCTGATCAAATTTTAGAACAGTATATAAAATTTCATTTTATGCAAATATTCTTGCTGTTTCTTCCTTTGTCTATTTCTTGCTAACATTATTTTCACCTGCCGCAAAATGCTTTCAATAGCATTTTTCTCTACAAAGATAATTCTAGAAATTCCCCACCCCATCCGCAAACACAAGTAATTAATTGGGGAGAAAACTTTTCTTTTCTTCTGGGAAATATGGGACTTCTTTTTAGTGGGTTCTGCTAAAGCAAGCCAGATATATAATAATGTAAACAACATGCGAAATCATTTTTTTCCCTCAGCTGCAGCCCAAATGTTAGTTTCCTGTTTGGCAGTGAAATAAATGAACGGTCCATAATGTGCTGCAAATATGGTGCCATTCAGAAAAATCAAGATTTTTTTTTAATCCTAGTGATACAATTCATGATTGATCAAGGTAGAGATGGCTTATGGTTTCTGTTTCTTACAGGACAAATACAGAGGTGAATATTTGCTGGAGAATTAAGAGTTTTACAACCTCAGTTAGATTTACTCTCTTTTAAAGAGGAAAATTCAATTCCAGTCTATGGAAATCTGTTGACATTTTGCTAAGAAGATCTAACAATGGAATAGCAATAGCACTTAGACTTATATACTGCTTTACAGTGCTTTACAGCCCTCTCTAAGTGATTTACAGAGTCAGTATATTTCCCTCAACAGTTTGGTTTCTCATTTTACCCACTTCAGAAGGATGGAAGGCTGAGTCAACCTTAAGCCTGGTGAGATTTGAACTGCAGACAGCTGGCAGTCAGCAGACATTGCCTCCAGTACTCTAACCACTGTGCCACCGTGGCTCATAATGGGTCTTCAGTGCTTTTTATTATGCTTATCCATTGTGTGCAAATATATGTAATGTATTCACTAGGCACGCATACCAGACACACACAAATATCTCAGAATAAGAAATAATGTTCACTTGGCAGAATGTTTAATGCAATAATTTTGTTAGTAATCTGCCACCACATTAGAATATTATTTATTAACACAAGTTCACTTTTCCTTCTAACATCACATCAGAAACCATTCATAGAAAGTGGGCTGATCCTGTTCAGTTTAGAATCGAGTCTAAATCCTTTTTCCTCCCATCACAGGTTTTTCATGACAACTATATGCTTTACATCTTCGCCCCCAACCTAGCAAGCTGCCAGAAATGGGTCATGATTCTGAAAGAAGGTAATTTGTACCTCATCACATTGTAATTCCTCAGGTCACCTTGAGTATGTCAAGGTAACATACTGGCTAAGATAATTAAAGGCTAATAAATACACATTGGACATAAGCTTTTGTGGCTTTGAAGTGGCTTTAATATTCCTGTTTCCAGCTGCAGCCTTTAATTATTCTAATATCACTTTTTTTTAGAAAAACGTTGATGGCAAACTGTTGATGGGAAAGATTTATTTTACCTCCATATGCTGGGAATAATGTTTGAGGATGAAAGGGATATGTGTTTATCTATGTATCTAATTAAATTATATGCTGCATCAACATAATAGCACATTAAAATAAAACAAGATTGGCCCTTATTACAACGATAACAACGTATTATTTGTAGTAAGTGCAATGGTGTGTACATCATCTGTTCATAATATCATGGTGAAAACTGTTCTCCAAACTTCAGGAGTTTTGTGTTTTACTTTGTTTTAATCACAGTAAATGTAGCTCTTGCTTTTCTGACTCATGGTCAGGATGCTTTGGAATTTCATCCATACCTGCTCTCTTCTGTTTCATTGGGTGGAGGATGTAATGGAAGCAATTCTTTCCCATCAAGTGTAATGATTAAAATGACTGTCTAGGAATTTGGGAAATGGTAATCCCAATAGACTTGCAGGGTATGAGATGGGGGAAGTCTGTTGTAAAATCTGTTTACCATTATCAGGATTGCTCTGCTTGGAGTATCTGACATTTTCTCCATTTTAGAAACTAGGAACAACACCACTTTGGTGTCAAAGTTTCATCCAAATTTCTGGATAGACGGACGATGGAGATGTTGTGCTCAGCTAGAAAAGATGGCAACAGGCTGCATGGAGTATATTCCAGCCAAGACTGGTAGGAAATTCAAAAACTTATCTTCCATCAAGGCTTCAAGAATAATTTAAAGTACTGTTATATAAGCTATAGGACATCTGTAAAATGTGTATGAGAAAAGTTCAATAAAGCTTTATGTTTCATTCTGTTATTTTTATATAGTGGCTTGACTGCTTTGTGGTTTGGCTCATGAGAGTGATCTGCTCACCATATAGCTTGAATCTGTATTGTGGATCTATTCATTTCCTTTGGGACTGAAGATTTCCAGACTCAGTGTTGCTGATCTATAAAACCAATAAATGTCTAAATGCTTAACTTCTCTATAATATGGTGCAAAGCAATGTGAAATGCCGGAAAATCCACCTAGAATTATTTTCTTGTGCTTCTTGCCCTGCGTTTGTGATATAGTCACTCTTTAGAACACATGTGGATGGTACTGTTAGTTGGCATGCAATATATGGGCTTTACAGTAATTATACATCTTAAATAAGCAAAATATGTATTGCGGATTATCTACTTTAAGCACTAGAGTTTACTTTTGGATTCACTAAGATCTGTGAGTTGTTTTTCTTTCTGGTGCACACGCCTCACTTTTTTTGCTCTGGCCTCTGTCTTTAAGGGCAATACTCTTATCCTCTTATCATCCATTCCATGTCCAATTATGGGTTGCTGTTGTGGCTGTTAGATAGGGTGATGGAGGAGGCAGACAGAGTAATCAGCAACAATGTACAATCCAGCAAAGCCCTGTCTGATAGTTAGCCCTTTTATAGGGAGCTGTCAGACAGCTCAGCCAATCAGCAAGCACTACTTTCCCGCCCAAATGGAGGACCTGACTGAAGCCTATTTGCTTCAGTCCTAGTATTTAACACCCCTCCCCTCTTTGTTGGGCTTACCCAACGTGTGACGTAGTCACGCAGGTAGGTGGGGCGTTTAGTCTGTCTTTCTGATATGCACAGCTCAGTTGGAGCTGTGGGAGCTGTCAGGTCAGTTGAGTTTTTGTTGCTCCCGTCCTCAACCAATGGAAACTTCTAGATTCTGGCCTGGGGCATGGCTAGAGTTCCAAGAACTGGTTCGCTTGGAACTGCCCCCCCCCAGGCATGAGCGTCACAAGGTAAGTCTTCCAGACTTGGTCGGCTTGAGTCTTCTCTGTAGGGAGTGAATGTTTGTTCCTTTTGCTTAGGTGTTTGTCCAGAAATTAGTTCTGGTAGCCTAAGATAAGGTAAGTCTTCCGGAGTTGGTTAATGTGCCGCCTCCAGCTTCTACCGTCCTCGAGCTCTACTTGGTAAGAGTGAGGGCCGGTGATTTCCGCGACTGTGGCAGGAACCCAGAGGGGACCTGCAGCATAGTTGTGGGTGTATGCTTGATCCCCTATGCTGAATTGTCGGAGCTGACTATGGGAGTCTACTGAGGCCTTGGCAGAGTAGCTAGAGTGTAGAGACCCATTAGAAATTCAGAGGGACTTCTATCGGTGGTGGCGCTAGGAGCAATATGTTGCACTAGGAGAAATGTATCGATGCGTGTTTGCCAATCTCCTGGGCCCATGCATAAAAGGGCTTCTTTTACTGGCCAGATGGAATGGTGAGACAAGGGCATGCCTGATCCCCTGGTCAGCTAGATAGGTTTCAAATTCTAAGGGCGTGAATTGGGCCTCGTTGTCCAAAACCAGGACATTGGGCAGGCAGTGTGTGGAGAAATATCTCTGTAGCACCTTGATGACTGCCTCTGCCATGGTGGTGGTTATGAGGGCTCTCTACCTCTAGCCATTTTGAGCAGGCATCCACAACTACTAGAAAGGTTTGGCCATGTGTAGGGCCAGCGAAGTGTATGTGCACCCTGGACCAGGGTGCCCTAGGCTGTTCCCATCATGTGTGGGGACCTCTGGGGGAGCTGGTCTGGATTCCTGGCACAGAGTGTAGGTGGCGACCCATTCAGTGATGTCTCGGTCCATGTTAGGCCACCAGACATAGCTTCTAGCCAAAGCCTTCATCTGGACAATCCCCAGATGACCCACATGTAAAGCATCTAATACTACAGTTCGCAGTTTCTGTGGAATAACCATTAGGTCCCCCCAGAGAAGGCAGCCCCGCAATACAGACAACTCATTTTGTTTTGTCAGACCCCACAGAGCCCTTCAGCCACCTACCTCAACACCCAGTGCAGGACTGGGGTGATGGTTTTGTCCTTAGTTAAGTGATGTGCAACTTCCACTGAGGTTATCAGTCCAGAATTCAGGCAGTCTATTAGAAGGATAGGTGTCTCGATGTGGGGTCAGCAAGCAGTTCAGGTAGGTGATAGTGGCTGAATGCATCAGCATGTCCCAGAGTCTGACCGGGTCGATGCAGTAGACAGTAGTTGTCCAGAAAAATGACCCTCTGGTCATTCTGGGAGATAGTGAGGCCGGTTTGACTGGGGTCACTATAGGGGTTTCCCAATGTGCATGGTCAATGGGTCTAGGGTCACCTGGACAATTAGTTTATTCAATTCTTGATCAATTTTGGGCTGGATGCAATGATTGGGGCAATGTTTGGATCCAGATTGAACAAAATTGGGGTCCCCTTATATGTACCCAGACTGCCACTAAAAACATCCTCAAACTCCCACAAAAGGTCTTCGGTTGCATTGTCGGTGATGGTGTTGATGCCGGTCACCCCCATGCCAAGGGCCTGAACCACTTCAAGCCAAGAAGGCTTGGGAGGGACCTGCTGGTGATGGTCAGTGAGAGTGGGTCGCTGAAGTGTCTGAATTGCACCTGGAAGGTGCTGCAGCCAATGACTGGGATGTGGCTGCCCTGGTAATCGGTCAACCGTAGTTCTTGGAGTCACAGTTGCCTTCTTTGGATTCCATGGATGGCCTGCTGAAGCGTGGCCCAGGATACGATGGTTAGAGACAACCCAGTGTCGATCTCCATGCTGCATTGTGACCCTTTGAGCCGGATGGTTACACACAGCTTCTTCTGGTGAGGCGCAGTTGCCTGTCAGATTGTTGTTTGGCAGGTGTCAGTTGCATCGGTTCTGTCGTCTTTTTGACGCAGCTGCCCAGCCTTACGTTGAGGCTGTTTGGAGTAGGTGGGCTGCCTTGGTGCTTGTCGCATTGCCTGTGGTGAAGGCAACTTGGCACAGCAGACCCTAACAAGATAGCCACTGCGGTTGCATCACTGGCAGATGGCCTCACGGTATTTGCTTCAGTCCAGTATCTAACAGTGGCCATTGCCAGTTCCTACTCCAAATAAAAGGCTGTCCAGTTAACAAAGCTGTAGTCCCTTCACGTTGTAATGCTATGTATTATAGGCATTTTGAGAAAAGACAGATCTTCTTGCATATATATGAAATCTTTATCACAACACTGATTCCTATATATTTTAAAGAAAAAAGGACACTAGATCCAAAGAAAAATATAGCTCTGAAAAACAAAATTGGAAAAACATTTACAACTTTTGTGAATTATATTTCTATTTGTAAATTGTTTTTCTTTTCTATTTAATTTGGTATACTTATAATTGTGGTTAATTGCATATTTTGCAGAATTTTCAGATGTAGTTTAGATGGCATCATGTACTCATGTCCTAAACTTATTTCTTAGCAAAAAGTGAGATGTTTGCTTACAGTTTTTAGTCATGGTTCTTGATCCAGTCAGTACCTAATTCCCTGGGTCATTGGAGATGTTCTATTTCAGCCTATGGTTAAAAAATATAGGAAACAATAAATATACAGTTACTCTACAGTCCTCTGTAGTCCTTGAAGATACTCAGGTTTATAATGCTCTTAATATTTGTTTTTTCTGTTTTGTATTGCACACATGGTATGTTGATTTCATATGTTTTTCTTTCCCTAGCCTCTAGTAAACCTCTTCCACCTACACCGGAGAATAACATGGTGAGCATCAAGATATGGGTAGTACTAATAGAGGAGCCGTCATATTATGGCATTGATGTCATGAGGCCTGAAGATCAGTTTTTGAAATGTTATATCAAACTTTTCATCTAATATATGGCTTAATGATTGCAATATTTTTGTAACATCTGTAGTTAAATTTTTAGTAATACCTCTGCAAATTGTGATTATCATATTTCAGTATCCATCTTTTGAATGATCTCACATGATGCCTTCTACTATTACTTTCTAAGAATACAGCAACTAGATCCCGATTTGGTTAAAAATGTAAGGCTCATTCATTCAATATCTATTTATAGACAAAAGGCATAATATTGAGCCAATTTGGTCTAGCGGTTAAGGCATCAGGATAGAAAATGGGAGAATGTGAGTTCAAGTTCTGCTATACCCATGAAAGCTGGATACATAAATTATTTGTAAAAATAATAAAGGCAGCCGACAAATAAATAAATAATAAATTTTAAAAGGCTAGTATGCCCTTAGTATTAATATTACAGGCAAGTATATCATATAATTCTAGAAATCTCCCTTCCCTGGGAAGATTTGCCATAACCGGTGATATTTTTAAGAGTTTTCCACGTGTTTGCTGGTTCATTTGTTGAAAACTGATTCTTTAGCTTTTCACAGTAGCTTCTTTTTGCTGCTCTGATCTCCCTTGTTAATATGTTTCTGGCCTGATTGTACAGCATTCTATCACCTTTT
>JANHFT010010410.1:153423-168386 GCA_032467955.1 Pseudoxenodon macrops | reverse complement strand
TTTGCATGCTATTATCATCAATTTCCTCATGTAGCCAGGATTCAGTAAAGCATAGGGCAGATGCATTGTAAAAATCAAAGTTGCATCTGTTTAAAAGGAGTATTTCATCCATCTTATTAGCAAGTGAACATAAATTGGATAGGAAGATTGAAGAGAGCGGGGTTCTTTTATTTCCCCTATTCCTTAGCCTGTTTAAAATTCCTACCCTTTTAACTCTTCCTCTCCGTCGTCTGCGTCTGAGTTTGCTTTTGCTGATCTATAGTTCCAGGAAATTAGCTTCCTCCTGTGTTAGGTAAATCTCCTCCGCGTTTGTAAAGATGGGGGTGGGGGTGAGGTTGCAGATAGCTTTTCCTTAAAGGAATATTCCTTAATTTTTAGCAGCTGGTCCCGTGAATATGAGACCCGTAGAGAATCACAGAGAATAATAGAAAATAAAGAAACCATTAGAGAGCATTTCACCAAGGCAGCCATCATTGGCACCATCTTGGAAACTATATATGTAATCAATTATTTTTGCAGTCATTTTCTGCTTTTAATATGTTTTTCTTGTTTTAAAAAAACCTAGAAATCATCACTAGATACCAAGGAATCTTCAGTAGTTGCCATGTATGATTATATTGCTCAGAATCCTCAGGAACTGACATTACGATGCAATGAGGAATATTCTGTTATTGATAACTCCGAAGTCCATTGGTGGTTGGTTCAGGATAAGAATGGGTAGGTCTGTAGAAAAAAGAGATCTTTTCTTTTTTTTTAAAAATGTATGTTCTAATTCCCTCCTACATTACATTTTTCCCATATGTTGTACGTTTCTTATTCATTTTGCTTTCCTGTCTTGGATCATTGCACTATACCTTAAGTATAGTCCATGATGAATGAGACACTTATATATGTTTTGTTATGTTTTTCGTTAAATGGCCTAGACATTGGTATTTGGACATAGATCTTTTTAACATTTATATATTATTATCTTTTACTAATCTAGATATTGCAAGTCCATGTATAATATGACATCTGTTAAATAATAAATAATAATATGCTTTGAAATAAAATTGAAAGTTTTACTTTCTGTATCTGTGAGAAATGGTGCCAATTCCATCAGCAGAAAGTTTGTATCATGTATTCTGCTCTAACAGACAATTTTAATCAAGTCAAGTCAATTTTAACTTTAATCAAGTTATGTGCTGAAGTTTCTCATCTTTTAATAGAACAACGTATTTCTTCCAGGCATGGAGGATATGTGCCAAGCAGCTACATAGTAGAAAAATCACCAGATAATCTTCAAATATATAAGTAAGAATTTGCTGCTTCTTTATATGTAATATCATTATCAAGAGACTAAGCTATCACTGAAACTTTGAATTATGTAATTTTTAAATCTTAACATTAAGATATCAGTTCAATTTTTATTAGAAAAATAAACTGATAACTCTCAAGAAATGTTGGGTTAGATTAAAGTTCTTCTTTTTTTTAGATCATAGAAAGAAATGGAAATCTCAGTTTTCCTTTCCTTTTACCAGATGTGATCCTAGTTAGGATCAGCTGACCTTTGCCATCTTCTTATACTTGCTATTGACAAGGCCTTCCAAAAGCTTGCAAGAAAGCTGTGCCCACCCTTCTCAAAATCATGCAAAGTTTCGGAAGGATTTCAAACAGAGGTGGTATTCAGCCAGTTCTGACGGGTTCTGGAGAACTGGAAGCGGAAATTTTGAGTTGTTCGGAGAACCGGCAAATACCACCTCTGGCTGGCCCCGCCCCCAATCTATTCGCTGCCTGCCAAATCCCAGCTGATCAGCCGGGTCTTCTTTTGTTGCCCTGCACAGGAGAACGGAGCTGGAAAGCAGGTTGGTGGGGTGGGGAGGGAATGGAGATTTTGCAGTATTCTTCCATCAGGAGTGGGGAGGGAATAGAGATTTTGCAGTATCCTTCCCCTGCTATGCCAACCAAGGCACGCCCACCAAGCCATACCACGTCCACCAAGCCATGTCCACAGAACCGGTAGTAAAAAAAATTGAATCCCACCAATGATTTCAAAGACACAGGCAGCCTCAGGAAGAAGGCCTGGCACAGCAAGCAGCTGCCTTGCTTAAGACCAGGCATATGCCTTGTCAGCAGTTGAAGGAAAGAGATGGTGATGGTCAACTAGAGACGGCAGGGTCTACAGAATGCAGGATGGTCAGAGCACCTGGTGCTTTGCACTGTGGCACTAGGGCAGCAGATTGTGCCATGAGCTTCTCAGCAGCAGGGTGCGGTAGCGGTGCTGGGGCAGAAGGTAGAGGCCTGGGGGCAACAATGGCTGGCTGAGACTGCCAGGTATCTAATTCAGCCTTTCCCTACCATCACTGCCACAGTGCTCCTGTACAGGGTGACCAGAAGGACAGAGATGGGGGGGAGTTCAAAAGGAGGCAGTTCCTCTTCTTGTCAAGACTCGAGACTGGGAGGAACCAAAACAGGAATGAATTGTGACCGGTTGGATTCAGTTAACATTGACAAATGGCACTGCTGGCTTTCATATTGTTAATCAATGTTGTCGTGCTTTATGACCTCATTGCTTAGCAATGGAAATTCTGGTTCCAATTGCCATCATAACCTGAGGACTACTGGTATCCACAAACATATCTTATTTATTTGCCATGATGTCAAGCATTAATGCTGTTTATGAATTGATTCCACTTGACACGCAACATATTTTGCTTTGTATTTAATCATTGCAGCTGGTACAACAAGAATATCAGCCGGACCAAAGCAGAAACAATGCTCAGGGAAGAGGTAAGGTTTAGATAATACCCACATTTTACTGTATTTAAATCAATGCCTTGCTTCACATACTTGGCCATATAGGAAATTAACATTTAGTGATGTAATAAGCAAATCAAGTAGTAGTTTTGAATTGAATTGGTTAAAAAACTTTAATTTGAATTGGCTGGTTATGGTGGTTATTGTAAATTATAATTCCCACTCATTGTTCCCTAGTCTGTCTGCTTCTCTCATATGATTGTTGGGCATATAAAATATAGGCAAAATCGCTACCTATTGATGGCCTGAGTCTTTGGAGGAAGATTGATATTGGAAAACATGAGATACCAATACAGAACAAGCAAGAAGGAATTAGTTTACTTTTGGTGCAACTAAAATAAAAGCCAAATTCTAGCTTTCAGCAGCTTTTGAATGTTTTGCAAAGACAGAACAACCCGACTGTTGAAATTGATTTCACAATACTACATCCTTATTCATTCTCCATAATTTTGTGGTGTTTGGTCTGTTCCTTGTTAGATAATCTTCTCATTTTCTTGCTTTCTTCTGCTTTTGCTTTGTTTTCTTTTCTTTTAGGCAAATTGTGTATGGATGTATGTGTACATTTACAAGCATGAAGTATAAATGCCTTTATTATATGATTAGCAATGGATATATTTGATCATCCAGTTAAGGTACTGGGTTACCAACAGGAAAACCCAAATATTAGTCCTGTCTTAGGCACAAAGACAGCTCGGTAATTTTGGTCAAGTTCCTCTGTACAAACTACTACTGAAAAACATGTTGCCAAAAGGATTGCATGGACTTGTACAGAAGTTCCCACAACTGGAATAAATGGATGGATGGATGGTTATGTAGCATTTCAGACTGCTCGTTTTACAGACTCCTTTGTAAATTCATTGTATTCCATCTTTCTGCAGGATAAAGAAGGAGCTTTCATGGTGAGAGACTCAAGGCAGCCTGGCACCTATACAGTCTCTGTCTTCACAAAGGCATTAAAGTAAGCTAGATCTTAGGAAAGGTGGCAGGTGTTTTTTTTTTTAAAAACCATTTAAATAAAAATTAATATTCAATAAAACTTTGTCAGGCATTAGAAATATATAAAAACAATTTATTGTAATACATGGCTTTTTTGTGACTTTTTGGGGGGGATCCTTTAGAATAGTAATTCAACTTCATGTTGTTTTTTCATAATTTGATATTTCAAAATAAGGTAAAAGTAGATGCTATATTTAATATCTTGACTGTTATTAATACGCTTTCTAATAATTGAAGTGCTAAAGGTCTACAATTGGAATATACTATTACTATCACTATTTTTAGGCTGTAGGTATTCTTTCTGCCCTCTGAATTATTCATTTGCTCTGCTTCGCTTGTCTGCTGCTTATTCCCCAAGAATCTGAGCAGCTAACAGCTAAAAAATGACCCCCTAATCCCAAATGTATTTAAAAGAGTACAAAAAAAATAAAAACCAAAGCATACAAATATCCTGCACTAGCGAACTGTCTGTGCAGTTGCAACACATGGGACAGGTAGCTTTTTTCACAATATTCCTAAAGCCCAAATGGTTAAAGATAACCAAATCTGCCAAAGAGTGTCAATGAACCTCATCAGCCTCATCAGGTGACAATCCTTTAGTGAAAAAGTTGATGCTATTTTATCTGATTAAATGATGGATGAATATAGGAGGTTATCCAGTGGTGGGATTCAAATAATTTAACAACTGGTTCTCTACCCTAATGATTTCTTCAAACAACCAGTTCCCCAAACTGGTCAGAAAGTTAACAACCGGTTCTCCCAAAGTGGTGCGAACTGGCTGAATCCCACCATTGAGGTTATCCCTCAGATAAACATACCTTTCTTTTCAATTGGATTGATGCTTCGAGAATCATTGGTCATTTTGCCTTACTTGGACATTTTAGCTGCCTTTACATTATTTTAAAGAGGCGTATTTGCTATCTTTTTAGCAATGACAATAGCCCTGTTATAAAGCACTATCACATCAAGGAGACCAGTGACAAGCCCAAGAGGTATTACTTGGCAGAGAAACATGTTTTTGATTGTATCCCAGAATTGATCAATTATCATCAATATAATGCAGGAGGTAAGTTCATGCAAGAAAGGTAAGAACATGCAGATAACTTAATTCTAAGATTCTAAAAATGGAAGGAAAAATTATCTTGACATCTGATGTTTTAAATAATTCCTTATTATCAAAGCTCTTGTGATAAATGAATATCAATTTATTTAGTATCATAAAATGCTGAACGTTTCCTGAATACTGGATCTCTTACAAAAAGCCTGTATTTGCCTTCTCTTTATATGTACCCCTGTTAAGTATAACTTAGAATTATATTGAAGAGGAATTATATAAATAAATGACAATTATTTGCTTTTCTAGAAACTCTGGGAGAAATTTAATATAAAATGCTTAGCATATCCAGATATATGGTCAAAGTGCCTATACGTTGCATATTCAAAACTTCACAGACCTTCCTGAAAATTGGTTCAGTATATTTTATTGAAGTGTCACATTGGTAACTTCATTATTTCTATATTTGATTCTAAGGTACATTTTTATAATACATCTCCATAATTCTATTTTTATGGCCCATTGTTTTTTTCTAAGTTGGCAAAAGCTGGCATGTATGAGGGGTCCTTGGTGCTCTTTGGGCTTGATTGTTTTCTTGCAGACATTTCATTATCCAAACTAGGTAACAACATCAATGCTAGTATATCACTGTACATCACTAGCACTTATGAAGTTATCTAGTTTGGGTAATGAAATGTCTGCAAGAAAACAACCAAGGTCAGAGAGCACCAAGGACCCTTCATTTCAATCTTGACTTACAAAAATCCCTCTATATCCTCTTACTTTTGAGTCTTTTTTTAAATGTATTTGTACATTTCTTCAAAACACAGGTCTTGTTACTCGGTTGAGGTATTGTGTCTCGTCCTGGAGAGAAAAAGCTCCTATTACAGCTGGATTAAGTTATGGTAAGTAAACTAGATATTTTGCTAAAGGTAATTTTACCTTGTAATTTTTTGGTTTTGAGACAAAATGAAAGTGAAACTCACACTTTCTTTCTTTAAAATTTAAATAAGAGTAAATAAGGCAATCACAAAGTTTCTTTGTTTCTTTGAATGGGAGTAGGAGTAATCAAGTTCTTTCCACATACACAAACACTGGCACTATTGATTATATAACAATTATAATTTATTGAACAAAAGCAAATGTTAGGTTGTTTTCCTTTTGCTTTTTTCTAGGCAAATGGATTATTAGTCCGCAAGAACTAACATTTGAACAGGAAATTGGTGTTGGCGAGTTTGGGGTGGTTCATCTTGGCTACTGGCTTGATCGGATGAAAGTGGCCATAAAGACAATTCGCACAGGAACAATGTCAGAAGAGGACTTTATTGAAGAGGCTCAAGTCATGATGTAAGCAGTATAACCACCTACTAAACTCCCATTTTATTTATACAATGAATAATGCAGTGACATGAGTTTTAATCATTTGATGTGGCTCATATTATTACTTATTTTAAATAATTTTGATAAGCTGGACCAGAAATGTTTAAAATTATTTTTATAATTAAAATTAGAATCTTCTTCCAACTTATTTTTTCAAAGCAACACTGAATGTTGTGCATCATGGATGAAATTAAAAGATGTGATGTGATCGATGCATCTCTTCTATAAATATTTACAGGAAGAATTAGAATTATCAAATGAATGTTGTTGTCTACAGTTATGTGCCTATGTTTTTTATGAATATTAGCAAATGTGTAGTGCTTCTTAGTCTCAAGCTGACAACAGGCATTAGGCAAGTCGAATGGCATAAAGCTTCTAAAACAATGTGCATTAAATAATGGTGGTCAGTTTTTGGTTTCTCTGTGGATTCCTTTTAGATATCTTCAGAATTTGTGCTATATACTATTTTTGAAGTAATAAAGAATTTCTATCATTGGCATTCACAAAGAAACTTTAAAAATCACTGCTTTGGTGTTTTTTTTAAATCTTACTTATACTGTTTTGCTATGTCTCACAAACATGACTGTCTCCTAAACATGATTGGCACAATCAGGCATTAAAAAATTGGGTTCTTGATTGAATATACAGCTATATTGCTATATTGTTACAAGTTTTACAAAATACAATCTTTAATACTTTTTTTTAATTAAGTTTTAAGAAAATTATTTTTCTTTGAGGTGAGCTTTATTCCCAGTGATTCTATGCACACATATTTAACAAGATTCTTATTTTTCAGAAAATAAAAAAGTTTTGTATATGTGTGAAAAGAGTAATTTCAAATTGATTTCCATTTCAAGAATTATCCATAGTGAATGAGGGAAATGTAGCATGTATTTACAATAATTATACTTTTCCCTTTTTCTTTATTTCTCCATGTCCATCATATATCTCGGTTTTTTCTTTTATGGTATTCTTCCTTATTTTCTGTTGAAAATTCCTGATTCATCTTTTTGCATCATCAGGAAACTATCTCATCCCAAATTGGTCCAGTTACATGGGGTATGCATGCAAAATTCTCCCATATGTCTAGTATTTGAGTTCATGGAGTTTGGATGTTTATCTGATTACCTGAAGAAGCAACGTGGAAGCTTATCAAAGGAAGAACTTCTTGGAATGTGTCAAGATGTGTGTGAGGGAATGGCTTATCTTGAGGAGGCATCTGTCATTCATAGAGATCTGGTATGTCTGGATCACATCTGGTCTCCCTGCAAAGAAATCTGTACCATAAAAAGTCAGCATAAAAATGAAATGACTACCATATATTATCTTTACATTTTAACGTAAGAAAGCTTTCAGTGTTTGGACCAACAGTGGAAATTGTACAACAGTGGGGATTGTGCAATATTTCTGATTATTCCTTCTATGTGAGAGTGTTAATTTTTTTTATTGATTTTGTTAGGTTTTGTAGTGCCCAGTAGTTTTCTATTTAAAGTAAATTTAATATCTTCATGGGTTTGCTAATTTCTTATTGTTATTGGGTATGATAATATATGATATCACACCAAGGTTCTGTCTGCAGGGCCTAGATAGAAAGGATTATAAAGGACTCAACAAGGGGGAAAAACAAAGTCCACCTTCATAAAATTGAGTGCTGGTGAATTATGGGACTTCCTGGATCCAGAGACTTTCCATCTTTCGTTCTGGATGGGATAGCATAGTCTCAAACAAAGCCAGAGCTCCATTTACAGAATCTTCTAGATTCTTTTGGCTGCTGCTCAAAAAGCAGATGACATCCAGGAATTAGGGGGCCCTTCTGGATCAGCATGCCCTGTTCATGAGCATTCATATCCTGGTCACTGGTGAAATTCCTTTTTTTCTGTTCGCCAGAAGTTCATAAAGGATTTTCTGTCAGCAATAATTGTAGGTATTGTACAATGTGACTCATATTATCTCTACAAATATATCCTGTCTTTTCTTTCCTGTAGGCTGCTCGGAACTGTTTAGTGGGTGAATTTCAAGTTGTCAAAGTGTCAGATTTTGGAATGTCACGGTAATATAGGTTTCTTATTCATTATTAACCCTATGATTGATAAGTGGAAATGCACTACAGTTTTTTAAATCATATCCAACCTAATCAATTCAACTTTATTATATTGGCAAAAGCTTCTAAAGCTCACCTCTGCTCTGTTTCCACTGAAATTTCTGTAACCTACTCCTCCCTTGACAACCAGTTTAAGAGAACTAAAGGATCTCAATGCATTTTTGTATTAGTTTATCATTTGAATTTTCCCACTGCTCACCTCTGCAAATCTGTAACTAGTATGAATGAAGACAGTAAGGTTCATAGTTCAGCCTTTCCCAACCAGGGATTCTTCAGATAGGTTAGGACTGTAACTCCCAACATTCAAAGTCAAACCCATCTATAGGCACTACTACTACATTGAAGGAGGCAGCTACAGCTCCTACATGGAGTGCTATATTGTATGGCAACTCTACTTTCTCAGTGGGATGTTAGATGTCTATGGAGATTCTCTGTTATCCACATCATACTTGCCCCAAAGATGATTTCTCAAGAATAAAAGAGTTGGAAGGGACCTTGGAGATCTTCTAGTCCAACCCCCTGCATAAGCAGGAAATCCTACACCATTTCAGACAAATGGTTATCTAACATCTTCTTAAAAACTTCCAGTGTTGGAACATTCACAACTTCTGGAGGCAAGTTGTTCCACTGAATAATGTAGTGAGTCACAAGGCAGCTGACACTGACAAATTCTAGCTTGTGTGTTGAGTACTAAAGAAATGAGCCCCAAGTACCGGGACAAAATTTTCATTTCAAATTGTATTGAGTATCAAATTCAATCAGAGGTGGGTTCCTACCGGTTCTATAGAACCGGTAGTAACTCCATGATGACGTCACAAAGCTGGTTCTGTCGGTGTTTCTGTGGGCGCTGCCATCTTGGAGTTTGACTGCCGCGCGTGCATGCTCGAGGCGCAACCCTGAGCGAACCGGCAGTAAGAAGATTGAGAACTCACCTCTGAATCTCAATGCATTTCAAAGCAGTTGAGTATCAAGGTACTAGAATAATGACACACTCAGGATGTATTCATAATACACAAAAAAAAAAACCAACAACAACAATCAGTCACCCAAAAAGGGGCAATGAATTACCTTTCAATTTCCATATGGATCTTTAACACATTCCAAATACTCGATAAGAGACTGCCATTTGGGTGCAAAATTGCTGGGCTTTTTTTTGGGGTGGTGGTGGTGGTCGGAAAGAAAAATAGAAAATGTACAGAGGGATCAGAGAGTTTGAGACATTCCCAATCACTGACCTTATTTGTGTTGCCACAATCATGGTGTCCTCCGAACAGATAAAAAACCTTGTCCATGCAGACAGCACAGCTTCCTGACATAGATGGGGGCACATCTCCCGTGGTTCTGTGTTTTGTCCTAAGATGGAAGAGGCCAAAAAATGAGCTTGAATCAGACAAGCTCATTTATCTTCAATGCTTAGCTGTCCTTCACAACATTGGGAATAAATTTGATACACTGCTTATTTAGCACATATTGATTAGAAGCTACTCTGGCCCAGCAGCACCTGCCTGCCCCAAAATGCAGGCCCTTTGTCATAGCTTACTAGGTGCCCCAGTAACAATGCTATTTTTCAGGATGCCACATGAACAGAAATCACATCTTTTAACATTCAAATGTAATAAACACAGAATAAACACAGCATAAGCAAAGTATGATTAGGTTGGTTTTAAACAGAATTGAAATATTTGGGGCGGGTGTGTGTGTGTTAAGTTGGGGTTGAATTGAAGAGACAGGACTTCAGTATAGTGACTACAGCTCTTTATTAGGTAGATTAGGTACAACTGACTGGCTGTGCTGTCTACACACAGCTCAGCCACTGAGGTTGCTCTAATTTCCCACCTTTTGTTTGGACCAATGACTTTAAACCATTTATTGTTTTCCACTTCAATGCGGACCTTAGTGAAGCCTTCATCCAAACCTTCACTCCCTATTAACATATTTAACAGAATGTATTTCTGATATTAAAGGAAAGAAAGCTAGGTTCCAAGCAAACTTTTTTGGGGAGTGAATTCTACAACTATGACACTATGAAGATGCTCTCTGCCGCAGACCACTTTATATCACAAGTATTCCTGGGGAGGAAAGGTAGACTGAAGGAGTCCTTGGGTGCTTTGGTATCAAACCACAATGGATTTTAAACAAATCCATCAGGCAATAACCTTATGAGAACTGAATCTGCCTGTCTGGTCTCTTCACCAAGGAAGGATCTGGTGAATCTGCAGACTGGCTGATATGGCAGGCCTTCTCTTGTAAGATCCCAAGATCCCTGCAGGATGAAATACTGTCTCCATGCCTGCCCCCCCCGCCCCTCCCCACAAGGGATTTGAAAGAAAACCTCTCATAAAATATTTTTCTATGAAACGTTAAAGTCGATAAACAATTGGAGGAGACACAGATAAGATAATCCTCAACTTACAACAGTTCATTTACTGATTGTTCAAAGTTACAACAGCACTGAAAAAAGTGACTCATGACCAGTTTTCACACTTACGACCGTTGCAGCATCCCTGTGGTCACATGATCAAAATTCAGATGCTTGGCAACTGACTATTATTTATGTCAGTTACAGTGCCTTGGGGGTCATGTTATCAGCTACTGCAACCTTTGGACAAGCAAAGTTAATGGGGAAGCCAGATTCACTTAACGACCGTCTTACAAACTTGACAACTGCAGTAATTCATGCAACAACAGTGGCAAGAAAGGTCATAAAATGAGGCAAAATTCACTTAACAAATGCTTTATTTAGCAACATAAATTTTGGGCTTAATTGTGGTTGTAAGTTGAGGACTACCTGTAATGTATTTTTAAATTAAAAGACTTTGAAAGAATTGAAACAATGAAAGAAAGAAAAAATCTGTTGTTATATTGTCAAGTAGCTTTCTAGCAGCAAAGCTTCTCTTTTTCCCTGGCCTCTGCTGTTGATATTGTGACCTTTCTCACACTCAAATTTTGCAACTCCCCCCTCAGTTCCTACCTAGAACCAGGGTAGAAAGGCAACTGTCATGAGTCCTGTGAAACATTTCTCTGACTTCTTCTAAAAATCAGTAATTGCATTTAGCTAGACAGGACAAAAATTGGCCCATGCAATACCATCCTCCGACAGAAGGGGTGAAGGGTATCCAAGGAAGTCATTCAAGTGCCTTACCATCGTTCAGTTTCCATGTTATACATCCAGATTTCATCTCTTGGCAGATAGAAGTCATAAATGCCTCTCACTTGAGCATTCTGAATCAGGAAGGAAGGAAGAAGACACTGCAGCTTAATGAAATATAGCAATGGGGAAGCATCCCAGACTTTTGTATTCTAATTACAGCACAGAGATGACTATCCCTCACCCCCAAATATATATATTGAGAAGCATGTCATTTCTGGGCTCAAAAAAAGGCAACGCCTCTTTTGTGAAATGCCGATCCTATTCCCTCCAATCATTTCTACCTGCCTTTTTATTTTCATCTCAACAGATCAAAATATAGCTTATAATTGTTTAGCCAAGACAAAATGAAGGGAATGCTTATCAAATGCAAACACACAAAATGGTGGGATAACTCTTATTGTTGAAGCCGGAAGCAATTTAAAATTGAAGCTTAAAAAATAAATACACTTGAAATATATTTCTGTATCAGCACCTATTTGCATATTACCAACTTGGATGCCTTCTACCTTTTATCAATGAAGCATAATCACACTGTCCTCTTGGACACCACAATATGACTCCACCTCCTTTTTTGTCTAACATTGCATTTCATAAGAAAGCTAGTTCTTTTTTATCCCTCACCTTGTATCCGCCCCAAACAAACATGCATTTTCCATCAGTAACAGCCACATGGCCACTCCGTTCAGGTGGGCTGCCCATGCTCAGCTGTTCCAAATTTTCCTCTGATTCAGGCAGATCTTCTTCTGCTGGCAATTCTTCATTGTCATCTGCCATACTGATAATAGGGTATTATCCTTCAAAAGAGAGGAAGAATGGATTGTGGCAATTTCAAGTATGCTTAACCAAAAGACAGCAGAAAAAAAAAACTCCTCAAAGCTATTTCCTCCTACCATGCTTAGACATGACACTGTAGATTGAAAAATGCCTTTGGCAGTCCCAGAAAACTAACTTTCACTTGCTTTTCTTATACGTAATAACTTTCAAATTTCCTAGGGTTGGTAGATATTGCTTATCTCGAGAAACCAGTTGTTTTTTTTTACATCAGCAGGACAGAAGCTAGCTGTAGTTTAGGTCTAAAGATAGTACTTGTATAATAATCATTCTTTTACTGACCATTGAAAGTTACGACAGCACAGAAAAAAGTGATACGAGTGTCACAGCATCCCCGCAATCATATGATTGTGATTTGGATGCTTAGCAGCATCACACATTTACAACCATAAACAGCAACCTATGTTCATATAATTGCCATTTGTGACCTTCCCAGTCAGCTTCTGACAAGCAAAGTCAATGTGGAAGTTAGTAGGAAGTTGCAAGTTGTGGTCATGCGATGTTATCGCTTAATGACTATGGTAAAAAGGTTGTAAGAATAGGTGCAGTCATGTAATGTCGCTTTTAACATGCACTGCTCAACAATGAATTTTCCAGTTCTTATTGTGGTCATGAATCAGGGACTACCTGTATATACTTTAGAACTGCATTTGCTTTTCCAACTCTGCAGACTGCATAGGCACTGTACAAGAAAACAAAGAGAACACCACAACAGTTTTGAATTAGACTGATTTTTTAAAGACTTTTCATAACCCAAGTGCAGCACCAGATTGAACATATTACAATAGTCTTGGTACTACAACCAGGCCTGAATCCTGACTGAAAGGGGGTCAAATAATCCAATTCTTCCTGGGCGCTCCGGAACTGTAAGCCAATTTTCTTCTCAACAACCTTCACTAGGGATGGAAGGTTGGCAATTGGACAAAAATTGTCTCAATCCATTGGGTCCTGGCATCATTTCCTCAACTTGTTATGTTTGTTCCATATAAAGATAAAATATGTCTCAAAACAGTGAAGATTATGAAAGGGAGAAAAAATAGTCCATATGAATTATCATGCCTGACCTAGATATACAATCCCAAGAGAATGCATTCAAAATTCTTTAACTTCCAATAGGGAATCTTTATTGAAACTGAGTTAACACAAAGTCACCCATGCATCTCTTCTCAACTTCTGCAAATAACAATAACAACAACAATAATAATAATAAATTGCAGCTTCCTACAATAACACCAGCGGAACTGCAAAAGACTGCGCTACTTGGAACATCCTATATTTTAAGAAGGTCCTTGGTTGATACCTAGGATGCTGGAAGCAACCCCTATCAACCATTAGCACCAGTCAATATATTTGTGATGCATTTTTGAATGTTCAGTTGGCTGAGTTTCATGTTCAATGAATAAAAGAAATACTAATAATAATAATTACTCACTTGCCTTGCATGTATTTTTTCCTCTCATAAAACTGGAATGTGCTGCCAAAGCACACAGATATATATATATTTTAATAGTATTTTTATGTATCCTCTCAGTTTATGTCTCTGTTTTCTACAAGAGGACACAATGAATTAGGAGGGTTCCAAATTATTTATAATCCTTCTACCAGACTTTTTTTTTTTTATCAACAGCTTATTGTCTACCCCTCAAGTTTTAATTAAAACCTAAAATACTTGCAATTGTGTAGATCACTTAAGGAATTAAAACAGTAATTATATTTTCCTACTAGGCCTGGGTGTCATTTATGGAGGAGAGCAGTTGTTTGAAAAGCTGACAAAACCAAAGGCTTCAATTGGCTGAAATGAGAGTTAGTGATTTTTTTAATTAGAATTTCTACTCGTCCTCACTTTGGTGTCACCAATTAAGCAACACGAGAACCAACCGCTAATTTTAGAGTTTCTACTGTCAAAAATCATTGTTTTCAGTTTCGATTTCTGTCACGTTGTATTTCAAAAGGCTTTTCTCTGATGGGTGACGGAAGACAATTTGAGATGGATTATATCGGGGTTGGGGGAGAGAGAGAAATACTTAATATTTGAATCACACGTGAGTCATTTCTCCTGGACTGCTTATTTTTTTTATATCTTTCCATAATAGCAATCGCACTTAGACTTATATACCACTTCACAGTGCATTTGCAGCCCTCTCTAAGCGGTTTACAGAGTCAGCCTATTGCCCCCAACAATCTGGGTCCTCATTTTACTCACCTCGGAAGGATGGAAGGATGAGTCAACCTTGAGCTGGTCAGGATCGAACTGTTTTCAGTCAACAGAGTCAGCCTGCAATAGCAAGCAATAGCACTTAGACTTATATATCGCTTCACAGTGCTTTTACAGCCCTCTCTAAGCGGTTTACCGAGTCAGCCTATTTGCCCCCAACGATCTGTGTCCTCATTTTACCCACCTCGGAAGGACGGAAGGCTGAGTCAACCGTGAGCCTGGTAAGATTCGAACTGCCAAATTGCAGTCAGCCGGCAGTCAGCAGAAGTAGCCTGCAGTACTGCACTCTAACCACTGCACCACCACGGCTCATATAAATTGAAATATATGGTTATAGTAATAAGTGAGAAGAGATAGATACCAGGGGTGAAATCCTACCGGTTCTAACCAGTTCTATAGAGTAGGTTGAGGGCAGCTGGTGACATCATAGAACTGGTTC
>JANHFT010010410.1:122705-140499 GCA_032467955.1 Pseudoxenodon macrops | reverse complement strand
GAGGGGCCAGGCAAGGCACCCCTTGACGTGAGTGACATTGAGTTGGTCATGCCCATCCAGTCACATGACCATCAAGCTATGCCCACAAAATAAGCCACGCCGACAGAACTTGTAGTAAAAAAAATTAGAACCCACCCCTGGCTTAGAAGTAGTAATGAGCAATTTTCAAGAGTGATTTGCAAAGTACAATTTGCAAACTTAGTGTCCTTTAAAAGTTTCTATTGTGATTGTGAGCAAAATGGCAAATCCCATTTTGCTTCTCTGTGCTCAAACCTGCAGAAAACCAATGTCCTACAGACTCCTGAGGAACAGCTATCCAGAGCACATGTGGGTAATCTTCCATCTTTATTCAGATCTATCTACTCACCACTTCCACCTCCTTTGCTGTGGTCATTGGTTGTCTTTTTCCATAGTTGTCTTCCCACAAATGCTTATACGTTTTAGTAACATTTGTTAGTTAGAAAAGGTGCTACCAGACTCTTTCTGATTTTTATGTCCCTTGTGCTGCAATTAACAGAAATGTATAAATAAATTCAAATAATCTGAAGAATCCTGAATCAATATCAGATTCAGCATTTGAATGACAGCACAATAAAAGTATGCATTCCATGCAATTGAGTACTTCCAACCAAAATTAATGCATGTGCAAGCATGCAGTTTTTCCAGATTCGTACAGTTCTTTCACATGTCACCAAGCAAATTCAAGATACATTTTTTTCCACTGGAGTTGCTGCTGCCTTAGATTGATACCAAAAGCACATGAAAGAGCTACGTTTTCTGTGCATCTCTGGAAAGTAATAACTCTACATTTCAGAAAGAATCCCAAACTAATTAACTAGCTGTTCTGTGTTCATAAAATAGCAAATTCATTCTGGAGATCCAAGCATATTACTGATTTCATTTGTTTTGTAGTGGCTGAAAATACATATATACTTATCTCTATGAAAAGAGGGGAGGTGAATTTCCATGGATTTGTTTTTTAATGAAGCTATAAATCACTCCAGATTGTACAGCAATAGTGTTTTCTGTATTTTTGCATTTCCTGTACAAAAAGTAAAACAGACTATTTTTCAAAAGTCCCTCTTTCAAGTTCATTGGTAATGAATAATCTACATCTAAGCATCCAGCTGTTACATCTTGAGAATCTGTAGTTGCAACTGCTGTCTCTTGAGCATGACGATGCAGGAAGTATTGCACTTATACACGAACCGCAGATCTAACAGCTTATTTGCCTTTCCTCAACCCCCCTTCCCCCACCATCCTGTTTTGTTCACTTTTCAGCTCTCGCTTCAATCAACCCTGCCTGGTTTAGGCCTACCAGGAGGCACAGATGGTTTCTGTTGGCTAATATTTCATGCTGACCTTTGATCAATGACCCCATGAACCCATTGCTATAGCTTTGCAAAAGGGCAACTTTCTTTGGCTTGGATTGCTTGTGATAATGACTCTAACATTAACCGGCAGATGTTCTTCATTCACATGAAAACGCTGGGTAGATCTCCTGCTACAGCAACTCATTTGCTTTTTTAGAAATCAAGAATTGGGAACACAAGGCTAAAATTACCAGTGTAACCAGTAGAAACTGTTGTGGATTAAGATACATGATTTGTTTCTTTTACAGGTGGGTTTTAAATCTTTTTACTGCCGGTTCGCCCAGGGACGTGTGCGCATGCGCAGTGCTTTAAAAATCCAAGATGGCAGCACCCATGGTCCCGCCGAAAGAACCAGCTCAGGGGCCTGGGTCACTAACGGTTCTACCGAACCAGGCCAGTTAGTTACTAATGGTTCAGTAGAACCAGACTGAACCGTTAGGAATCCACATCTGGTTTCTTTATTAGAGTTGTTGGATTGCCAAGTGTGAGTGTGTGTCTCATATCCCTTGTCCCTGTCCCTTTAACACAGCTTCTTTGTGTGAATAACATAGTAGGGAAACTTCCCCTGATGCAGAAGATAAGAAGCTTTTAAAGTCCCACCAATAAATTTTCGTATGTCTTTAAAATTGTTAAACTATAAAGATGCTAATAAAGAAGAGAAGCTTCATTTTGTGAATCCCCATAAAATCTATAAAGATTTTTTGTGCAGTTTGAAAGATAAAGACTTTTTTCCAATTCCTATTTTAGCAATGTTTTTGCAAACAATAATATTTGAGGACAATATTTTACATGTAACACATATGAAAAGGATCAGGGACCACCATTCAACTTTTTTTGATACCTATCCATCCTTTGGAAACACCTGTTAGTTTCCATAATTTACATACATTGTGGAGATGTATGGGTAGAGATAATTCCAAGCCGTTTAATTTTTCTTTTGATGAAAGAGATCTTCTCTATCTGTTAAGCTCTTTGAACTGCTTACTATAATGTTTAAAGTGTAATTCAATAGTAGTGCTTGTACTAATTTCACAGGCCAGTTAAAAGAGACTGCTTTTCTGTGAAATTAGTTTCCAAATTTATTTGCACATCTGCAAGTAGAACCTCCTCCAAACTTACCCTGTTATACAAGAGATAAGATTGCTGTGAGAAAAAAAAATGCCTCTGAGGCAATATTAATATAACGCCAATAATTCTTCAAGGTAATTGACAGGGTTGCTACCTTGACAATGAAAGTCAACCTTTTAGATTCTATCAATGTGCAGGAGCATTCAGATTTAAGTTGTTTCAAGACAAAATAGGAGGGCCTCATTGGTGAGCAGCTGCTTTGCTCTGATGACTGTTTATCACACTTGTCATAGAAACCTTTCAAGAATTACCTCATCTGATTCTTGAGTCCTTCTGTCCTCTTTTCTGGAAAAGGACTTCTGAGAATCCATCCATTTTCCAAGGGCCACTAACCACTGATAGATGCTGAAGAATAGATGCATCTTGATATGCGATTGTAATTGGTTATATATGCACACTTCATAGTCCCTTGCTTACCATTAATGTTTTTGCATATATTTTACATTCTGTTAACAAGATTTCATGGTGTGAAATTGCTCTTAAAAACAACAATATGTTATCTGATTAAATATGAAAAGCTCTGCCGAAGCATGAAGATCTTCTCATGCTATTATGAAAACATTATAGGATCTTCCAGGCAATATGGACTTAATTTAAAAGACAATAATGCCCCCTTTACCTGATTTTTTTTGAGTAATTGATATCTACTTGTTTGCTTTGCAGAGTTTGTACCTATTGCTTCAAGGCTGAGATTATCACTCTACAAAGTTTATGCTTATTTATTTTTCTGAAGTGAATTTTGAAATAGTTGAAAGTGGTGAGAATGATATGAAAATCAACCATGCAGTGGGGAAATGTTTTACTAATGTTATTTGTAAATCAATTCCTTCCAATACAAAATGTGTAAAAAATATCGATAGTTCTTGCTTAGTGACCAAAATTGCAACCAGCAACTCTGTTAAGTGAAGCAGTGGGAAATCATGTGACTAACTGTTTTTTTTCCTTTCCTCACTTCCCCACCCTTTGAAATGCTTACCTGGCACTAGGATGTTGGTTTGAAACTGACAAAACTAATAAAATTCACACCTTTCATTTTTGTTTGCCTCCTAACCACTTCCTTTCCCTTTGGAATGTCTACCTGGTGATGGGATAATTAGCAAGAAGGAAATTAATTATTGTATTTACATTCATTGGAAAGCAAAAGATTACAAGAGAGTAAGTAAGCACTGTGGAAAATACACATCAAAAGTAATGCAGCGGCACTAGCCATCGCGAGTGTGCTACGCAAACAGCTGGGTGTATTTCATATTGCATGTTTGCTTATTCTCCTGTAATCCCTTCTTCTCCAATCTCTCTCCTCTGAATGAGTGAGAGGAGAAAAAACAAATCAGTCACAGTCGAGAAATCATTTGATACATACCTTTAGATTGGCACACTCCTGTTAGTAGTTTATACCCTTTCTTCATGTGATGACCACCTTCTGTTCCAATGACAGGGTCATAAGAAAAATGGTCACTAAGTGACCACATGACTGAGAGAACTGAGAAGATCTGTAGTTGTTGCGATCTTATGCAGATAAGGTCTCTCCTAGAGTGCTCTTTTCCTATCCTTTTTGTCCCTGTTGCAAGGTGGAGAAATTGCTTAAACAAGCTATCTCTTCCTGAGCTGCTTTTCTCTGCAGCACAGCACATCCCTAAAGTGCTAAGGGCAAGTTAATAATATCAGCTATATGACCTTAATTAATTAATTAGAACTCTGGACTCCCTTTCTCTGCTTCTTGAAACTGACCAGCTTTTAATCAGTTTCACACTGAAGTCCCAAAGGTGCTTTTTCAAGAGGCAACTGGACTTTCTTGTTTTCCTTTGAAAATATTTTACTTCTCATCCAAGAAGTTTCTTCAGCTCTGACTGGATGGTGGGGAATGGAAAGATTTGTACTCCTTGCAGACAGCTAGTCATTTGCATTCTTTTAGAGAGTCATTGAGGCCACCTGGAGGTTTATCTGTGTCATCAGGGTCACCTGAATATTGCAAATGGGCGTGGAGCTTTCTTGGAACTGTTGAAAGGACTGTGTTGTACACTGAAGATAGATGATGTTGTATTCCTCCCCCCTGTTGAGAGAGGGTTGTTCAGTTTTGATATAGATGGCCTCTTTGACCCCTCTTTCCAGCCAGTAGTCCTTTCTGTCCAAAATGTGGATTTTGCTGTCTTCAAAAGTGTGGTCTTTGTCTTTTAAATACAGATGGACTGCTGAATTTTGTCATGATGGGTTTATTTCCTATGTTGTGCCATGTGTTTATAAAGTGGTTGTTTTGTTTCCCCAATGTACAGATCTACACATGGCTCACTACATTTACTGCATATACCATGTTGCTCAATTTGTGTCTGGATGTTTTATCCTTGGGATGAACAAATTTCTGCCTTAGTGTGTTCTTGAGTTTGGACTGTACACGTATGTTATGTTGGCTGAAGAACCTCCTGAGCTTTTCCGATATTCCTGCAACGTAATGGAATGACAACGTTGCTTCATTTATTGTTCTCTTCATTGTCTGTTATGGAGGAAATCCTGTAGGGTCTTTTTTGAGATTTGATGAAAGCCCACTTGGATAGGCACATGTTCTGAGAGCTTCCTTGATGTGTTTTAGTTCTTTTTCTTTCCTATATTTGCTGGTAGGCAGGCCCTCAGCTTGGTGGTGTAGGATGGTGTAGGGTTCTGATGACTCCCATTTTGTACTCCAGTGGGTGGTGGGAATCAACTGTAAACTCCAGTGGGTGGTGGGACTGTAAACTTCAATGTCTTCTACTGCCTTCCTTTAAAGAAAAACTAGAAAGTCCAGTTGCCTCTTGAAAAAGCACCTTTGGGACAACCATGACCTGGAAGACAGAGAATGTCCATAGACACTTTCACACTGAAGGCTTTTGTTCCAGAGTTGGATTCTGAATCTTCTTACTGCCGGTTCACTCAGGGTCATGCCTCGAGCATACGCGGCAGTCAAAAATTACGTTCTGCGCATGGGCAGAAGCAAAATCCAAGATGGCGGCACCCACAGAGCCACCGACAGAACCAGTTCCGTGACGTCACTGCAGAATTACTACCTACTCTATAGAACTGGATAGAACCAGTAGGAACCCACCTCTGTTTTATTCTCCTAAATGTCACCCAGCTGACATTTTGCCTAAGGTGGCACTAGAACTCATAGTCCCCATCAGAACCAGTCATGTTTTGCGGTTGCCTGATTTCCTTCAGTACTCATTCTATAGGTGTGTGTTTCTATTTCAGTCCTCTAACATAAGCACTTATTATTGTTGTTTTAGTGGTGACTCTAAAAGCTGGGAACCATGACAACTCACGTAACGCTGGAAGATGCTCTGTCCAATGTGGACCTCCTGGAGGAGCTGCCATTACCAGATCAGCAGCCATGCATTGAGCCACCTCCATCATCCATTATGTACCAGGTAAACAATATTTCCTTAGAAATATCAAAATATGTTTTTGCAGTTATGATAAAGAAAAGCCGTCGTTTATTATAGAACAGTTCTATTGCTGCTGCTTCAAATTCAGCAAATCGGTATGTTCATATAATCCATAGCAGTGCTTCTTAAAGTGTGATCTTAGGATCCCATCAAATAGTTGTGAAAAGCTCTAATATCAATTTCATTTCTGCCAATGAATGCAAATTTTTTAATAAGGTAAATATCAATAAATATATTATAAAACTGAAATGTTTTTTTAAACTTTCCCCTCTGGGTTCTGCACATAGATTAAAATCAATATTAAAAAAGATATTTTGTAGTTATGTATATGCCCAGGTGATCAAATGAAATGTGCAGTTATTATATAGTGCAATGTACACTTGATTTTAGCCAAGCAGCTAAATCTCTATAAAGCCAATATTTATTTCTAATTTTTCTTGGTTTTGTTCTGGTTTTATCTTATTGGTGCAGTAGCACTGTTCACTAACAGCTTTTTAAATATTGAGATAGATAGGTAACTACATTCTGTTATCCGACAACTGATTTATAGCTGCTTAATTTTTAATACATTATTTCTATAACGTTTTGTATTTTCCATTTTAACTGGTTGCACATTGCTAATGTAATACCTACAATAGGACAGTGGAAAATCTCTGAAAACAAATGAAAATCTAAATAAAAAGAATATCTAACTATTTCTTTATCTGCTTTCAGGCCAACTTTGATACAAATTTTGAAGACAGAAATGCTTTTGTAACTGGCATTGCTAGATACATTGAGCAAGCAACAGTGCATTCTAGCATGGTAGGTATCAGGTGATCCAGAGCTGACTGAGGGGATGCAGAATAGACTGTTATGTGACAACTAGTGCTGTTACGTTGTCCCAATGTATTTCAGAATGAGATGTTGGAAGAAGGACACGAATATGCGGTAATGCTTTATACTTGGAGGAGCTGCTCCAGAGCTATTCCCCAGGTAAGATGTCAAGTTAAATTGTAATCCACTTCAATCAGAGATAAGTTTCTGTCAAGAAGAAATTGAAAAATACTCTTAAGAATGCTTTTCTTTTTCTCAGACGACACTCTAATAACTTTAGGATCCAAAGAATAATGGCCCAGCGTGACCAGCTTTTTACTACCAGTATTTCCAAAGGAACAAATAACGAATTAATGAACATTCACTCAGATGGTTTTATTTTTTATTTAATCTACTATGGACTGCTGGCGTAGTGCTGAATTAGAGTGTAAAGACACAGGCTCTAGTCTATTCCTAAATACAGATTGGGTGAATTTGGGCCAGACAATCCTAGACTGGGAAGTTGGATTTTTTTTTTTACTACAAACTCACATTGGATCATTGGGTAGATAACACTCCATATTGAAATCTTAATTGAAATCTTCAATTAAGAAGATTTCATCCTGTATTTAATTCACTTGACACTTGATAGGTGGACCAAAATGCCAAATCTAGTCTAAACATCTGGCTGACTGCGCAACCAACCATAATAATCTATTTTATGTTGTGTTATAATGTTAGCTGTATCTAGAATAATGTGCATCGCTAATAAAATATGTAATAAAATCAACAAATACAATTATAGTAAATAAAATGTATTTTTATGCTTTCCCCAGAACATTCATATCAAGGAGGCTGGAATGAAGGAATGGGTTTTCAGCAAGCTAAATGTAAAAGTATTTGGCTTCTGAAAAACTTGTAAATGCTGTTCTTTGGCAAGAAAAAAATGTATAAATTAACGTAATAAATGAAGTAAGCATCAGCAACATTGGTTCATTCTTATCTAGAGAACAAATTGTATAAAAGTGTGTGATCATGTAATTGACGAAATATCATTCCTAGTACTAATTACTTTTTTACAATCTTTGCATTTTTCTCCTTTAGAAGCCTTTTATCTGTCAACCGATTTTGATTTGTCTATGAAAGACCCTCACATTCTAAATTGGTTTTATCTGAAAAGCACTCCAAGATCTTTTGTTTTTCTATGTAAGACTTTCAAACTATCCTTTTAGAAATGATCTCCCTCTGTGTCCCATGGATCTTCTTCTTCATGTCCATGAGCACTACTAATATCAAATTGTTATGTTAACTTTCAGGTAAAGTGCAATGAGCAGCCAAACCGAGTAGAGATTTATGAGAAAACAGTGGAAGTCTTAGAGCCAGAAGTGACAAAACTCATGAAGTTCATGTACTTTCAGGTAGGTGTTCCAAATTCCTATGCTTGGGTCCTCTTCATTTATTATTGTAGAAAAGCCTGTCTGTACAGATATTATACAAATAAAAATAGGTCTTCTGTTGTTTCTTGGTCCAGAGTTACCCTGTGGTAACATGGGAAACTGATAAATATGATAAATAAAATAAATAAATATAATACCATTTTTGCAGTAAACTTACCCGAGGCCTGATGATTTTGCTAAGTGCTTAATATTTTTCTTTTTCCCACATGGTATCTTATTTTGCTTTAATTAGTAAAAGAGGGCAATATCTAAAATTATATGAACAAATTTCTGCTGACTGTATCCATTCCCATCCATATATACCTATGCACTTCCCAAATTGTTTTGAAAGACACAATACTCTCCAGAGGCAGTTTTGATAGTGTTGGGAAAAGCTAGAATTCAGTCTGTTTGCCATTTTGTCAACAAATGAATGTTATTGGATGCCACACAGACAGTACTCAAGTTCTTGTCAATATTGGCTGACCTTTCCTTCTGCTGGCCTAAAAAGACTAGTTACACAGATGTGGGGAAACCATTCTCTAATCTAATGTGAGGTTCATTGTGGTCGGTTTTGAAAGATGTTTAACTGCACCGCAAATCATAGTCCAAATAAGCAAACCCAAGGACATGACCCCGGATAATGAAAGCCTTTTAAGTTGGAAGATAATACGATGGAAACAGACTAAACTAAAAGTAACAGGAGAAATACTTTAAATACTTTATATTTTAACAGTATCATAGTTGTGGGCTAGTCAAAGTGCATAAACATACCATTAGGGGATATCATCGAAAACATTATAGTGTGGTGGTCACATTTTGCTTAATTGTGTCACATGAAGCATCATCCTGCTCAGATATGGGTTAATTTTCCTTTCTAACTGAAGTCTTTTAATGTATTATCATATCTAAAATTAGACAGATTTTAAAAGAATTAAACAGAAGAGGAATGCGGATTCCAGCAGGGAGGATTCCCTTGTCAATTGAATCCCATTTTTTCCAGCAGTCCATGTAATACAATTTTCAGCAAATGAAATTATATGTGTGACTGCCAGGTAAAAAGGCACCATTCAACTATTCTTTTCTCACAGAAGAAACTGTAGTTGTCCCCAAAGCCTGTGGGTTGATGGGTCTCCTTAAAAGTTTGACAATGTGCCATGGGCACGCTTTCATGATCTAGTGTAAACTGAGGAAAATATTTGCTTAGTTAAATTCTTTAGAGAAATAGTAAATAACAAAATGTCAGTTTTTAAACAGGTAATTTGGTGAGGCTTTCAGGAAAAGGCAAATAATCCAACTACCAAACAAAAAAAAATCAGAATCAAGGCCAGAGCTCTCAAAATTCATCCCCATAGAGTGGGGACAGCAGGCTACTGGTGGATGATAAAGAAAATATCTCCAGCATATACTTAAAAAAAAAAATAGAAATATAGAAAACAAGATATGCATCAAGCCAGAAACAAAAACAAGGAAAAAATGCAAGTCAATCACCCCACACTTATCGATAAGGAAAACAAGGCGTAAGAGTTGGTGTATAAAAACAAATACTTCACAATGATACATTTAGCATAGCCAAAATAATCCCTTCTTTTTCCATTTTCCAAGCACTAGGATGCTTCCTAGTATTTCCTCAGCTTATTGAGAGTATTTTCTAGATGTCACAGTTTGGGGCCAATTTCCATTTTTAGTTTCTTAGAATGCTTCACCAGATTGGGTATGTTGACAACAAATCAACTAGATGAATAAACAACAACATCCCTTAACCCCTTAGGAGGTGGAAATAAGGCAGGTTCAAGCTTAGACCTGAGCTGGTGGAATCTCATGCACGTAATAAAGTCTCATTTCTCACCCGTTACTAACAGCTCCTCCCTTTTTACTCCTCCTTTAAATTATTGCTGTCTTACTCTTTCTTAGAGAAAGGCCATTGAACGATTCTGTGGTGAGGTCAAGCGTTTGTGCCATGCAGAGAGAAGGAAAGACTTTGTTTCAGAAGCGTATCTACTGACATTGGGAAAGTTCATCAATATGTTTGCAGTCTTGGATGAACTGAAGAACATGAAATGCAGTGTCAAAAATGACCATTCTGCTTACAAAAGGTGAGATTAATACGTATGTATGTATTTTAATATTATTGCTTTTTTGCTGGGATCTTTGGAAATAGGCCAGTGCCTTTTCCGAAGTTAATAGCATTTAGTCATGGAATAGAGGTCTCTAAGTCCTGTTTTGTGTCAAAATATATTTCTGGTGGAATAAAGATAATGAAATGCCATTTTTTGTATTCCTTTTGTGGCCCCTTTTATAAGTCTGTGTTACTCAGCAATATGCTGGTATGGTATTACAACTTATCAATTGAAAATTGAATTTCCTCTTATTTTTTAGAGCAGCCCAGTTTTTAAGAAAAATGGCTGATCCTCAGTCTATTCAGGAATCACAGAACCTCTCCATGTTCCTAGCAAACCATAATAGAATCACTCAGGTAGAATGTTCTCTTTTATCTTTTTTCAAATATTATGATATTTAAATAAGTTTACTTTGACCTGATATGTATGCTTTGGACTTGACTTTGGAGAATACAGTACATCATAAGAAATATATTTCTCACTGTTAGGCCTTATTTCTATTTGGGACTTATTAAATGCAAGTTGTTATGTAGGAAATGAGTCAGCTTGGACTATTTATAAAGCACTGGGCATTATGAAATCAATATAGATGGCACTTATACATCATGTATATAAGTGTCACCATGAAATAGCAAACACTGTGCTATGAAATAGCAAACGCCGTGCAAGGCTTTTAACCACATTTCCATAGCAACCAAATACTATGTTTTTATTCTATACAACAGATGCGTTCACACACACATACACACATACAAATACATAGAAACACACATATACACACATAGAGCAAGAAATGCACAGAGTACCCTGCTAATAATCCTTTGGCACAATTCACTACTAAACCTCTTGTCCCTATGACATTTCAACAAAAGAAAATATATAGCTCAGAGTTGAACTATGGTGTTCTTGGTGCTTTTTGAGTTTGGTTGTTGCTTACAGATGTTTCATTATCCAACTAGGTAACATCATCAGTGTGATTGAGAGTAGGGTATGCTGCCTCTTTATGTATAGTAACTTGCCCTGCGCCAGGGTTTTGTTTGTGTTTTGTTTTGTTTTGTTGTTTGTTTTGTTTGTTTTGTTTGTTTTGTTTTGTTTGCAGAGGGTGAATAGAGACCACCAAGAACTCCATTCCGTTTTTTACACAAACACTTAAATTATTGCTTTTGCAGCCTTTATAAACAACTATCTTTTGCAAGCTGCTAAATGTAGACTTGGCTAGTGCAGAAATCGAAACTATTGCCTTTTCAAAAAGAATAATGGTAGCAGAAATACATTGGGAATAGGCAGATGGTAGGATACAGTAGCTATAGGAAAAGAGAGGTTTAATCGTTCTTATACTGCCCAGCACTGCATACAACTATTTAGAGCAAAGGCAGTGCTTGATGTAAGCAGTATTTGCTTAAATTAATTCCTTGCCTATACACTGCAAGGAAGATGCTAAATTAAATTACAACTTTACAACCTTTTATTTTGTTCTCATTGAAAATTAGTGAGGGTCTTGTGGGAATTTTGTTTTAAGTGCCTGCATCAGCAGCTGGAAGTGATCCCTGGTTATGAAGAACTGTTGGCTGATATTGTCAACATCTGTGTGGATTATTATGAAAACAAGATGTATTTGACACCCAGCGAGAAGCATATGCTCTTGAAGGTAACTTCTTTCAATTCTCTGCAAATGTATTTTAGCCATCTTTCAGTTTTTCCCAAGTACTTTATGATGCATGTCTTGGTGTGGGTTTTGCGGGGGGGGTGTTTCTCCTTTTGGATTGTATACAGATTTAATTTTTAACTTCTCTATGAAAAAACGACTTCTGGATTATTAAAAGAAAGATTTAAAACTATTTAAAACATACATTCAAAAAATCCTGAAAGTCTTTTTCAGAGTGAGTTTGAAAATCTTTTATTTATATAAAGGATGGAAGCCTGTGGGTCATAGAAAGGCCCCAATCTTTTTTCTGTGTGTGTCAGAGGTGGGTTCCTACCGGTTTGGACTGGCTTTATAGAGTAGGTAGTAAGCTGCTGGTGACGTCACAGAACCAGTTCTTCTCCGTGGACGCCACCATCTTTTTTTATTATTATTTTTTGGGGGGTTATTTATTTATTTTTCTGGGTTTTTTCTTCTGTGCATGCGCAGAAGCCGCATTTCTGGCACTGCGCTATCTTGTTTTCAGCCTTTTTTTGGGGGATTGTTTTTGTACTGAGCATGTGCGCGCGGCGTGGGAAGCAGCAAACCGGCGGCGAGGTAAGTTAGAACCCACCCCTGGTGTGTGTGCTTTCTAAAAAGTATTTCAGTGCAAATGGATGATGTACAAGAAAGCCAAGGTAAAATATCTTTACATTCAAAAAACAGCTGCCAGTCTGAGTGAATAATATTGAGTCAACTGGATAAATACTTTGAAGCAGTTTAAGGAAGCTTCCTATAATTTCAGAAATCAAAAGTATGTTATGGTATAATATCTCAGATATTATGAGAGATATGTTTTTTTAATTGAAAATCTGTCCATGGAATATGTTCTTTTCCTTCTTTCAAACAGTAACTATTAAATGACTGATGAACATTCAGATGTTGCTCGTATATATATATTTTTAGGTGATGGGTTTTGGTCTGTACCTGATGGATGGAAATGTCAGTAATATTTACAAATTGGATGCCAAGAAGAGAATCAACCTCAGCAAAATTGATAAATTCTTCAAGGTCAGTGTCTGGCTTGGCTCTGGTTCATGATTACTTCCAGAGGGACCTGAGATTATCTGTATTGGTACTGTCTAGGGATAAAGCAAACAGACAGGAGGATTTGACATGCTGCAACCAAAGGTGTGATTGAATCGTAAATATCTGAATACTTTACTGCTGCACAATTGAAAATAAGCAAGTAAGGGGTTTTATTCTGTGTGTTTTAACAGCATGCTAATATTTCTGCAAAAAATGTCCTGATTAAAATCATATTCGTACAGATTAATTCCATATCTACTAGATTTCACCTCTGCACAATAAACCCTGACAATCAACACCAGGGCATGCATCATAGACAGGAATTCTTCTGTTTACCTTGCCTTCTTCAGGGAAAACTTTGTTCCTGCAATGGACATAGCTACATATATTAGGACAATAGGTTGATCATATTTTATATAATTGTGAATTCCTGAATAGAATGTGAGTTACTGTGTACAAGCTTTTCCATTCAGATACTTTTGTTTTGAATTTGAATTTTTTAAATTAAATACAGGGGGGGAAAGAAAAGAGAATGTGCAAAATTATAACAGAGAGGAAAACTAAAACTAAAGCATACAAGACATGCATATTTATGGAGATGCGTACATCAATAAATGGAAGCTGTGACTTCCATTCAGGTACTTTCTGAGTAAAATTAGGTGTGGATAAAGGAGAGAAGAAAGAAAGTTCTTACGGAATTCACTGTAATGGCTAACTGTAAAACACATAATTTGGTTGGTTCTTTCTTCTGATATATCCCCCTATGTCCGCTCTTTTTTTTAAAAAAACAACAACACCTCAATTGTGCACTATTTTCAGGCCGGTACCAAACTTTTAAAAACATGGTAATGGTGGCTTTGGCTGATCTCTGAAAGTAAAGAAGGGCTGGACCTGCTTGGAGGTCATGCTATCCTTTCTGTTCTATAATGTAACAGTGGAAAATGCCAAAGCTATAGAAGAGACTAGATTGAGGTCTTTAAAAAAAAAAAGTATTCCAGAAGAATATAGCTCCGAACAGATGACAAAGAAATCACCAGTGAGGCCATCAGAAGTTAAACTCAACTGGACAGAAACTTTATTATCATTTTTAGTTTAATTTAAAAAGTCATTTAAAAACTGAACTGCATAAAAAGTGTTCTGATTCAGAAGTGGGTTCCTACCTGTTCTAACCGGTTCTTTAGAACCATTAGTAACTCGGCGATGATGTCACAGAGCCGGTTCCTTCAGTGTCTCTGTGGGCACCGCCATTTTGGATTTTTGCTTCTGTGCATGTGCAGAAGCTATTTTTTGATTGCTGCGCGCTTTGCGCAACCAGCAGCAAAACGATCCACAACCCACCCCTGTTCTGATTGTTTCACTCTTGCTTGATTTAGCTCTTAACAACCAGCTCAAGCAACAGCTGCAGTGGTTTTAGATAACAGGTAGATTTGTTTTCTTGTCTCATCTCAAAAATGTCCAACCTAGAATTTGCTATAAGTTTTTGTCAAAAAATGGTTGCCATATGTGAACTGCTTAGAAGAGTAGGACTTGCATGTGGTAGAAATTTCAACCCATTTTTAAAAATATGGCTACTCAACTGTATAACTACGATAGGTATCAGTCATGTGTACCTCCTGTATGAGCATGAAAAAATGTCTGGCCATTTTAGCCTGTTTCTTTCAAAAGACATTATTGTCTTTTATTATGGTACTTTTTCATGCCGTGGTACATTTTAAATAGAGGATGTAGCATTTCTCCTGCTGAAAATTTGTGAAGTGAAAGATGAATTGAGAATTAAAGTTCACAATTATCTACAATTGGTTGCAGAAGTTTAGAAAGTTTTAAAATAGCAACCATTGTACATATGCAGCCAAACATAGTTCCTATTATTAGGGCAACAAATTATTGCTGTAAACGTTCAGGTGTCCTCTCCAGTGGCTTATTTTATAGCAGTTCAGTTTGCAGCATTGCTAAACGCTTATTCTTGCAAGTTCATTAAAATGAGTACTTTCCATTGTTAAGTGTAACTCAAAAACTACACGGTGGCTACAGTACATCACCTCTAATTACTAATTGTTAACATTCTACCTACTGCTGTTCAAACATAACAATATGTGTTTCATTTAGCATATGAAGGAAACATGAATATGATGAATATATCATCCATCATTGGTCTAGTCTCAGCACACCAGCAAGGTCGCGACTGCTAAGGTTCTTGATTAATTAAAAGAGCAAATTTTAAATTAAGATATTTGTATACTTGTTCAACTTCATCATTCTTTGAAGCTACTGCGTAGTTCCAGAAAGAATTCTACAATTCACGCATATGCCTGTGAATGTGAGCTACATGTTAACTGATTTACATGTTTCATTCTTCCTTTGAATGCAGCTATTAAAGTAATTTCTTGCATTTGTCAAAAATTAATATGGGAATTTCTTCCATAAGCTTAATATTTGCAAGAATTTCAAAAGTGAGAGGTACCCCAAAGTTTAGAGTCCTCCTTATCACATGAAGGTCCACTGGTTTAGAAATAGTGCTAAATCTTTGCCAAGTTCAGTATAGATCTAATCCAGGGGTGGCAAACTCAAGGCCCAGATCTGGGATGCTCAGATCTGGCCCACAGGGCCACCCTAAAAACAGCACAGGACCGGCCTATGGTGCCTCTGCCAGTGAAAATGGGCTCCCGAAGTCCGTTTTTGATTGGAACAACCTCCTGCAACCCTCTGCCAGTGAAAACAGAGCTCAGGGCGCCCGCACATTCCATTTTTGCTGGCAAAGGGTTGCAGGAGTCTGCCCCAGCCGAAAATGGAGCTCGGGAGCCCGTTTTCACTGACAGAACACTTGGGCCACCACAGACGCCCCTGACATGAATAATGTCAAGCTGGCCACACCTACCCCGGCCACACCCACCTTGCCCCCCCTCGTAGTCAAACACAATCCTGATGCAGCCCTTAATGAAATCAAGTTTGATATCCCTGATCTAATCTAAAACTTATTAAATATCTGAATTAGACTTCTATAGTCTTCAGTTACCTAATAACATCTCCAGATACAGGTAGTCCTTTTAACACACAGTAACAGGGATTGCTAAACAATGTGATCATAAAGCACAATCTCTATGCCAATTTACAATCGCAATTCTGGCAATTCCAGTTGCCATTGTTAGCCACATTGCCATGTGGCTAATCCCACATGGTTGCAGTGGCCCATGGTCATGTGGTTGCCCATTGTAACTTCCTGCCAACTTCCCCATTGACATTGCTTGTCTGAAGCTGCAAAGGTAAAGGTTGCAAAATGTGAGTGTACGACTGTAGAACTCTGCAATGTCATAGTTGCAAGTTGGTTTCCAAGTGCCCAAATCGTAATCACTTGATCACAGAGACTATGAGGACTAGTTATACATCTCCCTCTGTCGTAACTTTGAATGGTTGCTGAACAAGGAGCTATTAAATGAGAACTACCTGCAGATTAAAAATTTTACTTTACCACAAAAAAAAAAACCCACAGTGAAAGCAATCTTGGTTCTGCCTCTTTAAACGTAATGTGTTAGTAACTGGCTGCTAATTAATAGATTCAATTTTGATGATGTAGTTCTATTTGGGTAGTGTGAATGATTTAAAAAATCACTGCAATCAAAAACATTATTTGGAGAAAGATGGAAATGAGAAGTCACTTTTTCTGTGGAGATTCTCAGTCATCCAAATCATGGTTGTCCCAAAGGTACTTAATCCAAAAGGCAACTGGACTTCCTTTGTTTTTCCTTGAAGACTTTTCATTTTTCATCCAAGAAGCTTCTTCAGTTCTGAAATGAAGAAGAACTGAAGAAGCTTCCTGATGAGAAGTGAAACATCTTGAAGGAAAAAGAAAGAAAATCCAGTTGCACATTTGGGAAAAGTCACTTTGTTGAAACAAAATCTGACCATGTTTAATCCAGGAGCACTCCTGGAAAACTATAGTTTCCTTTTAAGAAAAAAAATATCTGTTATTGTATGAAATTGTTATTCTACTGTTTTTGTCAAAAAAAAATAGGCATAATTATTTTTAAGAAATAATCTTTAATGTTAGGTTTTTTCAAACAGGGCTATTTAAGGCTACCATATTTGGGTTGCAAAATCTAGATGTTCATTAGACGGCAGCAAAGATTAAGATTTTTGCAACCTACAAATGGTAATCCAAGTTTATTAATAAATTTAGGTAATTGCTTCAAGTGAAGCATATAATCATATACTGAAAATTTACCAAGTGTAAATTTCCTTTCTTGTTAGCCAAAGCTATTTTCATTTTTAGTTCTCTGAGACTCAATAATAATCTGAGACGACTTGGCTTCATATTTAATAAATGAAATATGTGATTCAAGATTTGTCATGAGAGCAGAAATCCCAATTTTCCTGTGTGTATCGCAAGCTTTTACATGTGTTGAGATGGATGGATGGATAGGGTAGCAGTAAGCAAAACAGGAAGTAAAAGGTAAAGATATATTTCCTGGGTTAAGGCAATCATATTAGGGTGACCAGGTGCCAGAGAACTTAATGCTCATGTACTTGTACAACTTTTGCTGACATTCCTCTTTTAGGCAGTTATTAAAGCAATAGAAGGTCTACCCTCTTGTGCACTTGGCCAGGCAATTTAGAGCCACTGTTTTGTTTTCACATGATAGTACTGCAGATAATTCTCAACTTACAATGGTTCATTTAATGACTGTTCAAAGTCACAAAGACTCTGAAAAAAGTGACTTATGACCATTTTTTAGAATAGCATAAAGTAGAATTCTTTATTAGCCAAGTGTGATTGGACACACAAGGAATTTGTCTTTGGTGCATGTGCTCTCAGTGTACATAA